>JAAGNO010013276.1:0-20626 GCA_033439905.1 Ceryle rudis | reverse complement strand
TCGCGGTCCGGGAGCTAGCGCAGGCCGGCCCAGCCTCGGACTACATCTCCCAGCGTGCCCCGCGCACGGAACTACGCGTCCCGGCATGCACTGCGCCACCCCCCCGGCGGGGAGCGGCGCGGGGGCGGGAGGGCCGGGAGGGAAGGGGGAGGGCGCGGCTGTGGGCGGCTCTCGGTGCGCGGCGCTTGTGGTAACTCTTGCGGCCTCTCCAGGGTGGTACCTGACGGGGGGAAGAAGCTCAAGATGTCGAGGAATGTAAGTGCCGCTGGGGCCGGTTCTGCCGTTGCTCGGTGCTGCGTGTGGTGGTCCCCCAGGACGGCCCGTTCCCGCTCCTGGTATCGCCCCGGGGTGGCCTGTCTGGGGCGAGGGGCCCTGTGCAGCCGCTGGTGCTGCAGAGGGGCCGCTGGCACATCCCGCCTGCTATCTCCAGATGAGCAAAGGAGAAGCCCGATCTCCTCCTCTTTTGGCTACGTGTGATGATCTGAAGTTACTCCTGGGTTTTCCCTCCGCCAGCGCACCCCTGGGCTTCAGTGCTTTAATGTGGTACTGGCTAGGACAGCAGTAATAGTTCTGTTTGAATCTATCTCTTTTTTGTTGTTCTGGATGCAGTTACATTAAAGTATGCAGGCACTTTTCCACTGGTGAGGTAAAATGTAACTTGTTATTTATAGCTATGTTTTAGTTGGTCTGGAATTCAGGAGTATTACTCAATTTGTCGTGGCCTGAATGCAGGGCGTGGACACCAAATAGCAAACCTGGAAGTAGGCTGAGGAAACCTCGAAAGAACGTGGTGGACCATTGTAATAGCAATTATTTTTTCCTTGAAACTTATTTGCTGTATTTCTGGTATCAAAAGTGTGACGAGGCACTTAATAAGTATGAGAAAGTTTTGGCCCAAGGCAAGAGGTGCTACTCCATAGAGCATTAGTATTAACAAAGCTAAAAGATTTCTTTTGAAAACGCCTTCCTCTTTCACATATTGCATTTTTTTCATTTATCTCCAACAGTTCTCTGACACAGGCAGCAGAAAAGAACATATTAAAATCACAAGCGAGTCCAAACCAGGGTTCCTGGAGAGGCTCAGCGAAACTTCTGGAGGCATGTTGATGGGACTTGTAACATTTCTTCTGTCTTTCTACATTCTTTTTACCAATGAAGTAAGTGTAATATTGTCAGTGTTTATCCACAACTTTAAAATGTCACAGCTAAGGTGACATTCAACTAGTTTTGTATTTATAGACTGACTGAAACAGTCACCTTAAAGCTTTATTCCTTTATCCATGAGAAGAGGACGTTATGTTTGGAGAGCCTGGCGCTTATGCATAGGATATAGCAGAAGAGTGAAGTCACAGGCCCACAGGTAGTGTTTCTGTAGAAATGAGTAGTAGAGACAGTGGCAGTGCATGATGAGAGATAGGATCCAACACTTGGAAGCTGACATAGAAATGGGCTGTAGTATTACTGAAAGAGGATTGTATGAGCCAGCTACATTCCAGTCTTCTCTCTTTTCTTGGGATAGCACAGGATCCTCACTTCTAGTGTTTTAGTTGCGTTAAAGGAATTCATGCTCCATGTTGCAAAATTGAGAGTGTTAATTATTCTGTGTTATTCTATGTCTTGGTTTTAGTTGGAAAAGTAATTAAAGGAAGCGGGGAATCCTAACACGCTACTGTTGCAAAGATACATGCTTTTGGCAGTTTTGGAGCAGGGGAGCAGAATTTTGTGAATTTTTACCTAAGACTTCTTTTTATACCGATAGAAGGAGAAGGAAAATTACTCCCAGTTTCAGTGACTTTACAGGAAAAAGCACACTGTGACATGATGGTAAGGTAATGAAGACTTCTGCCAAGTAGTTGTATGGGTCTATGGAAAAATGACAATAACTGGCATAATGCTTGCAGTTATTCATGAGCAATGAACAAGATAAGAGGTGAAGAGCAATAGTTTGACCCTTGTAGGAATAATTAGTGTGTTTGAGAGGCTTAGTTCAGGGCCATGCAGCATGTGTAAGAAGTACTGCCCCAAACTTGGTCAGACAGAGAAAGAGAGCGCAGAAGTACAAGAGAGTTTTGAGAATGTGACTTGAGGCTGAAGATAGAAGTGTTCCTTGTGGTATTCAGACCGCTTGTCTGCCAACGATTTTCACAAGATATGTTGTGCCATTGATTCTTCACAACTTGATTTTGCTTTTCTTGATTGCAGGGACGTGCTTTAAGGACAACCAAATCTCTTGATGAGGGACTTTCTCTTGTGATCCCTCTTGATAGCATCTACAGCGTGTCTCAGCAGAATGAAGGGAGATTGGTGCACTTAGCTGGCTCTCTGAGTACATCTAAGGTAAATAAAAGAATATCTTGAAGATACAAGTATTTCAAGCTTGGAGAAAAGGAAAAGTCTTTGCTGATTAAAATTATATTTGATATCTAGGGAGAAGACATATAGCTTCTCTCCTGTTCTATAAGCACTGCCAGGTTCTGGGCCTGGAATCAGGGAGATTCTGTACAGGCTTGGTATCCCTACTCCCAAGTTATTGCTAGCTGTGTTTACCCTCCTGCTGCCTTTGGTGGATATTTTCATTTCCCCTTTGCACGGGGAACCTGTTGCATATTGATGATATTATAAACTTCACAGCTCTTGCAGTTCAGAGGCTCTGCAAAATCCTGACTTTTCAGCAGCAGTGTCATTTTCCATGGTCAGCCTGTCCTGCAGAAGGTAATGCAGCAGGGTAGCTTCCAGCAATATAAAATCTCCACCTGGTTTAAACACTTAAGCCTGTGTACTGTTAGCCAGCACTTCTGGTTTTATTCTTCGCTATGGCAATTATTTTTTTATGGTGTTTCTTTAGGTCAGATTTATCAGTGTTATAAAAAGATGCTCCTTTGTCATTTGTAACAATCTGTTTTTTACTGTAATACAGTATTAACTATGTACAGTGTGGTATGTAAGTGGTTTTGATAATAAAAGGACTGCTTGAGTTTGTGAGGTACAGCATTTATACTGACTTATATTTTCTTTAATTTTTAAATAGCCTCTCTTTGATCCCAGCTATGGACTCTCCATCCACGCTGTCAAACTTAAGCGTAATGTGGAAATGTACCAATGGGTTGAATATGAAGATTCCAGGTGTGTGGAAAAAAATCCTTAAAAGTTGTTTGTAAAACTGTTGTATTAACAGAATCCCATCACATTTTTTTTCCTCTCTTTACTCTAAAATTTAAAAAAAACCAACCCAACAAGTCTTTTAAAGCAGAAGAATTCTAGGACTTTTGGGTTTTTTAGAGAATCACTTGAATTCCTTTGGAGATGTCAGGTCTCATAGATGCTCAGTGCTGCAGAATTTGCATCTCATAAGATTTGGATAACAACCAAGGCCTTTTATCAGATGTTTCTACTTCCTGATTTTGTATGAGACTTCTTGGCCTCCATGCTGCAGATGGTTGGGGTTTTTTGTTTTTGTTATTGTTGTCTGCTGCTGGGCCACCTTAGAGCCCACTGACCTATTTTCCGTTATACATGTCAAGGGAGTTCAAAGATCTTTACCAATTTATTCAAAAGGGGAAAAAAAAAAAGAAAAGGAAGCATTCATGTTTTTCTCAAACTCAGTTGATTTCTATCCTTTCTAGTGTTCCTAAAGTTTCTTTATTTTTTTGATGTACTTTCAGCCCATCAGGATTTCTGTAATTCCACCCCCATAATACTCCCTATTTCCTAGTTCATTAGCAGAATCAAAAACATTGTCCCAACATACTTGGTCCTGAATTTTTTTCAAATGAATCTTCATCATTTTCTCTTTCCTTGCATCTTTCTGGTCTTTCCCGGTGTCATTCTCTAAAACTTGATCACAGAGTCTCAAGCCATTTTTTTTTTCACTGTCCTCAAAGGAAATACAAAGAGATTTTTGCTGAGTCCAGAAACTTCATCCCTTGGCTATTGCCCTTTTTTCCACAATGACAGTGATTTACTTGTTGGGGTTTTCTTGGGTGGTTGGTCATTGTGGGTTTGGTTTTGTTGTTTTTGGTGCTTTTTTAAAAAAAAAAAAAATCTCCCAAAGGGGTCTTAATTTCTGTTAGAAAAGTGAGTCCAACAATTTCAGTTATGAGTTCCAGAATAAACTCTGATAAACCTGCTGACCCTAAAACTGCCTGGTTGATAACATAGAGACTAGTTGCTTGAGAGACATTCAGGTTAGTTTATAGTAGGCAACACTGCAGTCGGGGTACCTTTTGAAGGGGATTTGCAAAAGTGTGATGAAGTGCTAGCTACTCTGCTAATAGTTACAAGCAGAAGGGGAAAAACGTTTTTGTTATTAATAGTAATTTCACTGACAGTAGTATAGAAGTTACCAGCTGGTATGTAGGTCTGACTTCACGGAACTCACATTCCCAATGTCTTCCGTGTCATCCAAAAAAAGAATATGTCAGAAGTTGTGAAAGTGTGAAAAATAACTTCTCAGTTTTAACATGTTTATGGTACAGCATCTGTAAATTCCTTGCTGATTTAGGTCAGCTTGGCTCACTGTCTTTAATACTCACATTGATCTAGTCAACAGCTCCTTGTTGGCAACATGAGAATAAAAGAGTTGTGACAGAACAGCATTTTTGTGTAGTTTTCTCCTTGTAGAGAATCTGCTTTCAGAATAGGTAGTTCACTTGCAAAGGTAAGTTCCTGTTGCCAGTGAGCAGTCTGTGCAGTTCATTTGCAAAGTGTATTCTGCCCTGAGCAGGGGTGTGTGTGCACTGTTTCGGTTCTCATCCCACATCTTTTCTCTGCAGGGAATATGAAGAGAATGGCGAGATTAAGAAAGAGACAAAATATTCCTACAGTAAGTTGATCAACAGAAAGTCTTTTTTTTTTTCTGTGCCTGTAACTTCAGACTTTTGTGTGTGGGTGTTGTTGTTGTTGTAAACCTTGTATATTCTTGTTGGGAAAGAAAGGAGAGGAATGTGAAGAAATAAACAAAAATTCTGTTTCCTAAACAAATGACAGAACCTCCTTTTCTTGAAGTAACTGAGGTGAAAGGAGGTGTGCTGTTAGCAAGCAACTACTACAGAAAGTCATATCTTGGAATTCCTAGAGATTCAGAGCAGCATCCAGGGATCGGGTGCTCCAGAGATAGGGCCCATAATATCCTCAGTGACATGAGATGGGTAGAGGTGGGAGTGTGTTCAAAACTATGCCTCAGTTTACTCTTCAGAAGTGAAGTAATGGGGCATGTATCAGGTGTGAGAAGAATAGAATATGGAAGAACAGTGTAGCTTCAGCCTGTGAGACAGCCTGTTGAGAGTCTGTTTAGGTGTTGTTATCAGCTAATGAAAATCACCAGCACCTTCTGATGTGTGCTGTGGCTTTTGCCAAATGCTTTTTTGGCAGGAGCAGAACTGAGAGCATTATTTTGATCTACCCAGTGGCAGAAAAATACTCAAGTCATCGTATACCTGGAGATTGGTCTCTCTGCTTCATTTATCTCTGATGAAAGCACATGGGTGTGTAATGTGGGTGTGCAGCAGTTTTTGGTGTGAATATAAAAATACTGCAGGTCAGTAAAGCATAAGACCCTGCAGCATGGAGCAAAGCTAGTGCTTGTGAGCTATGAAAAACAGCTTTACAATGGCAGGGAACAAAAATAAATGCCATTTAACAACACCACACATAAGGAAAAAAAAAAAGCTGGGATTTTGTCTAGTAAAAGTCTGTATGTTATTAGATGTGGTGGGATAGCCTTGGCTGCCTGCTGGGGGCCCACACAGCTCCTTTCTTACTCTCCCTCTCCTTAGCAGGACTGGGGAAGAGATTGGAAAGAACAGGAATGAGAGAGTTTGTGGGTTGAAATAAAGATAGGAGGATTGCTTACCATCATGGGCAAAATAGACTCCACTTGAGGGAAATTAATATATTGTAAATTAAAATAAATATTTAATTACTGTTAAGGGTGTTGGCAAAACACATTTGCTCTCACCCTTTCCCAGGCTCAACTTCACTCCAGACCTCTCTCCCCTTGCCCTCTGTTATTCCTACAGGTTATGCTCAGCCCTTTAGTGGGGCAGGGAGTGGTGCAAGGGCTGGGGGCAGGTTGATAGTCAGCATGTAATGGGTTTTTTTGGCCACTTTTTCCTTCTCATGCTTTTTCCCTGCTCCATCATGGGACTCTCCCCATGCTGCAGTGAATATCTGTTCTGCTGTGCAGCACCTCCTCCTTCTCCTCTGACTTTGGTGTTCACACTGCTGTTTCTTACTCCCTTTTTGTTCCCTTTTGGTGTTTTTTGCCCTTTCCTAAAAATGTTTTCACCAAAGTGCCCCAGTCTTCGCTGAGGGGCTCAACTCTGGCCCGCAGTGGGTTCGATGTAGACCTAGCTGTGTCCAGCAAAGGGCAGCCTCTGACCTCTTCCCACAGAGACCATCCCTGCAGCACCTCCACGCTACCAAAATCTTGCCACGTACCCAGTACACCAGAACATCCCTTTAAATGATTCCTACTCCACCGTTTAACCAGGCTCCCTTTTCTTCCTCTATACTTCTTCATGGAAGTAGAGCAAGCTGTATTTACCATGGAAGCTGTTCAAAAAAGGGACTCTAGTTTTGTAGCAGCTATAAGGAACCTACTGGAGTCTGTTCTGGGGGTGTGGGAAGGCTGTTGTGGCCTGACCAAAGGCAGCATTATGCATTTTTGGCGGTGGTAATTACAGGTGCCATCTCTATCACTTGCCTGCACTGAGATTTGCTAGTTCCAGCAGAGCTTGCAGCCTTTCCTCTACAAACCAGATTATTCCCAAAGAGTGGAGCCAGTAGTCAAAGCCTGGTTATGGACGATGCCAACAGCAGAGCTCCCACTGTACAAAGTTGAGTTACAATTTTATCCCTGAAATTCTTTGTTTTTTCTTAAATCTTGCCATTCCTTGTTAATAGGCTAGAAGGATAGATTTAAGTATCAGTACAGTCTGTCACATACATACCTTGATGTAAACAGTATTACTAGAATTGTAACCTAGAACTGATTGAGAGGTGTCTTCAGTAACTAACATCTGTCAATTCTTCCTGTCTTTTCCTCAACCCTTCATATATTTTTCTGTAGATACTGAGTGGAAATCAGAAGTTGTGAACAGCAGAAACTTTGATCGAGAAATCGGACACAAAAACCCTAGGTAACACCACCTGGCACAGACCCTCTAGATTCTGTCATTGTATCTGATCAAAAATGAGAGCTAAATGATGGATCCATGACACAGTGAAGCAGATGGAAAATGTTGATCTTTTGGTAGTTGGGACAACTAAAGCATAGAGAAATTAGGGAGCAGGTCAAGGTTGCCTGGTGGAAGCAGAATTAAACTAGCCATTAGTAATGGCTGGATATTGGGCTATTAATATATTTACCTCTGGACTATGTGATCTCCGTATAGGAGAACTTAACGGGTTCCTTTCTGACTTTATTCTCTGTTAGTGCAGTCTGTTACTACTGTGTTGTTCTATTACAAGTAGAGGTTTAGATTAGCAGACATCTCATGAGCTTGTCACACTGCTTGCATACTGCTTTTTCTGTGTCTGAGCTCACAGGCTTATTTATGGCAATCGCTTATATATAATTTGTTTCATAAATCTCCCAGCCAGAGCATTTTAGTTACACTACAATGTGCCGTTTTTAATGCTGAGTTTCAGCTTGCTTGTCATTCTCACAGCACCTGCTTGGTTCCTTAGAATGCAGGATGCCATCTGGCAAGAAACAGTATGTGTGAGTGAAAAATACAGCTGGAGAGATAGTAGGACTGGCATTTCAGTAAAAGTCGGAACTTTACAAAATCTCCAGAACTTTGTTTTTGTTCTGTGGGCTCACCCAAATACACTGCTGTTTATTTAGAAGTACTCATTAAGGAAGCAAATCAGTGATCTCTGTTTTTACGTCCCAACTAGCAGACTTGTTTAGATGAGAGGCGATGGAAAAAAGGATGCATTGATGACATTCCTGCTTTGTCTCTCCTCCCCATGCACGCTTTTTTTGTTAATGAAAATTCTCCAAGGCTTCTCCAAAAAATGCAAATCTCCGGTTGAGAGTGAAACCCACTCGTGAATTAGTGCTACTGCTGTTCCTAATTCAAGAAGTGCCGCAGCTGACATTGAATCTGAGTGTGTCAGTACAAACCAAGGAGACTGACCATAACTGTGATGGATTCTTGCGTGAGACAGCACAGTGTATGCAGACATGCTTGAACTTTAGAATTCATGCCTAGCATTAATGAGACTCTATTTTAAGTATGTACTATGTGTCTTCTTCCTTCCTTCCATCCATCCATCCATCCATCTTAACTTTTTATGCAACTTAGACATTTCTGAAAATAAAATCTGTTGGTTACTGCCAAAGAGATTCTACTAGTACTACTTATGAGAATGAACTCGAGTCTATAAGTAAAGGATTTCCATGCTTGGAATTTAATTAACTTGTTCATGATGCACATTTATATGGGGAAGATTTATGATCTAGGCTTCTTAATTTAGCAGGTAAGATCTAGCAGCTGACAGGAGAAGCTAAATAAATTCAGACCAGAAATAAAGTGCATTTATAACCATGTTAAATGTTGCAGGAATTAATCTAGAAATGTGATTAGTTCATTGTCACTCAAAACTCTAGTGACACCCCTGAACAGCTTCCTAAGAGCTGAACTCTATTTCAGCCAATTATAGGTTCAGTACAGAAAAAACTAGTTGAATCCTGTGGTGTGGATGGAAAGTCAGAACAGGGGATGAGACAGTCATATCTTGTCTTAGCTTATTTTAAAGACTCCAACACAACACAGTCTGGACACAGTTTCTTGATGGATTTGTTTTCGCATCGTGACAGCAATTTAGTTCTTTGAGTTTCTCCTGATGTTTGATATAGTACCTTTTATGTGCTGTGTATTACGTACTGCAAATCAAGGGTTTGATCATAATTCTGGGACTAATCAGGGATTCTCTCTCTTCCTCAGTGCCATGGCTGTGGAGTCTTTTACTGCTGTTTCTCCTAATGTCCAGGTTGGCAGCTTTGTTCTTTCCAAAGGTAAGCAGTTTTTGTACTGCCATTGTGTCTGCTGTTGCATCAGCAGTGGACTTCGGTTCTTTCCACAGTGGCGGTTATTGCATGGATAATCAGGAAGCCAGCCAGCAAATTGGTTGTTCCAAGTTAGACACCAGACCTGCTCTTGATTCTTTATTCTGCTCAGGTCTTGTGGATAAAATTGATAACTTCAAGCAGTTGAGCTTGTCAAACCTTGAGGATCCACATGCTGATGTTACCCGAGGAGGAGATTACTTTTACCACAGCGAGAACCCCAGGCGTCCAGAAGTAAGCTAAGAAAGACAAACCAAAGCAGTGATTACTATTATTTGAGAAACAAAGTTGAGATGTATCCCATTTCTATTTATATATGTAAAAATTGTAGTGTAGACCATCACATAGGATGACACCCTTAGTAGAGTCCTTCAGCATGAGTGCTTCTCTTGCAGGAAGCTTCTGATCCTGCTGCTTTGTATTCTGTGTTCTTGACTCTGCTATCCTTTAAAATGGAAGGAGATGGGATGGTGCTGGGAGGTGGATTTTACCTCTGTCTTGCTGTACTAAGTGAAATAGAATGAAATAGCTTGTTGTCAGCTCGTGCTGCCTGCCCTCCTCTGCCAAAAGAGGAAATAAGAAGGGAAGAACGTAGGACCTCACTGGTGTTAATGTGCTCCTGCAGCTAAATCGGAGTGGGTATTGCAAAACAGCATTTGAGCTATCCTGTTTTGACTATCAACTAGGCCAGAACAAAGTCCAGCTTGGAAATCATTCTGGGTATCCTCTGGATTGACATAAATGTGTAGAAAAAGTGTTGATATATAAACGGTGCACACAGTTGCCTTTCCAGTGATTCTCCTTTGTAAAGAAATTCTTCTTGAATTCCAGTATTCTCTTTTTGTAGGTAGGAGACCTTCGTGTCTCATTTTTCTATGCAGGTCTGAGTGGAGATGACCCCCATTTGGGATCTGCTGATAAGGTGAGTGTGAGTGTTCACCTGGTTTTCTATTTTGCAAACGGTGTTCCCAACTCAGTTACCAGTAAATATTTTTCCCTTTCCTCAAAGGTGACTGTGATTGCTCGCCAGCGAGGTGATCAACTGGTTCCATATCATACCAAGTCTGGAGATGTCCTGCAGATTCTCTACCCTGGGGATCTCTCTGCGGAGGTGAGATACCACACTCTACTGCTGAAGGGTTAATGGAGATGGTAGTGGAGAAGCAGCAGGGAGTAAGCTCTTATTCTCCTTCAGACCTGCACTAGGGGAGGAGATACTCAATGTAAACACTGGATTTTCTTTCTCCTTTTTCTGGGACAATGTGTTTGTTTTAACCTGTGTTTGTCTTCCAGGTTTCTGCGTGTTCTTTGTATTTCAGCAAAATGCTCTGCTTTGCCCCCTAGCAGTCCATGATTTGACTGTAGTTATTCCTGATGGTTTTTTAATTTTAAAAAGGAACCACGGCTAAAGTAGCTATGTTTTTGTTCTTTGGTTTGTTGTTTCATTTTTTTTCTTAAATCCTCTTAGGTGCTGCTGAACATCCTTTGCTTTAAAGGCTGTTTCTGTGTCTTCTCATTTTGCTGTGTTTGCTCTTTGGTAGTTACCCACTTACATAGGCAAACACATGCTTTTGGAAAGGTTATATGTAAAAAGAGTAGAAGTCAGGCTTTAATTAAATGAACTGTAGGAGCTATCCTCTCTTCAGCTTCTAATAACAGGAGTTCAGGCTTGTTTGAAATGTTTATTGCTGTTCTGGCTGAGAAAGAACCTTCAGGCAGAGCATTATGCTCCAATAAATCCTGCATGGTCCAGCAATTTGGTGATTCATTTACTTCCTTTAGTAGGTTTGTTTTCATTAATGATTATTTCATGCCCTGCTGGAAAAATCCCAGATGTCAGGAATTTACAGGAGTTCCCAAAAGCTGTTAAAAAGACTTTCCTTTTGAGTTCAAAGAGTAGCATCAGTTCTCTGCTGGGAGCTCTGAATCTTCATTAGATAGAATTTTAGTTCATTGGAAATTAATTCAGTACAAGTGAATAATTCGCAGAGTACTTGGATGCACAAGTAATCAGTCACGCGTGTCTTTTCCCATTAAGTGCTTTATGGCTTGGCCATCTTCATGTGTACACTTTAAAGAGCGGGCACACAACCCATTTGGAAAAGCTCTTACTCAAAATTGCTGCAAATAGATGTTTTTCTTTGCCTGATGAAATCTATACATCCACCTTATTTTCTTCTTTGCATATTGCTTGCTTGCTTTCGTATCCCTTTCCTTGAGCCATCAGTAGATATTGTTGCCTTTTCTTTCTTCCTCCAAACATAAAGGAGGAATGATCGGACTTCACTATCCCATTTACTTCTTAGTGTCTTATTTTCTGCCGTAATGTTGAATGTAGCCATTTGCAGCAAAAACTGTGTGCTTCCTGCCTGTGGTTATATGTCAAATGTTCAGCTGTCTTAATTGAGAAAAAATGCTGGTTTCCCTTGCGCTGTGCTTTGAAATCTATTGCAGTGTGCTGCAATATGCACAAAAAGACCCGGCAGAGCGAGCTGCAATGTACCTTCTGCGAGAGAATTTGTACTCCTAACGTGCTGTTGGCTGTGATTTGCTCACTGGAATCAAGAGGATCTCGAATGAAATGAGAAACAGGCTGCATGTAATGATGGTGTTTGCTTTCAGGAAGTGTTTCAGAAAGAGCATGAGAGTAACACCATGAAGACCTGGGCTCTCCGTGCAGCAGGCTGGATGGCTATGTTTGTAGGCATCAGCCTAATGATCCGAATCTTTTACACTTTAGGTAAGTTTTTTTTTTTTACAGAAAGGCAAAATGATTTCAAAATAGGCTCATAATCCCTGGAGAGTCTTCTCTTGCTCACAAATACACTTAATTAATTTGGAGGTCAGAAGGAATCTGGTTTGAACTCAGATTGGATTTGTTCTAAAAGTCTCTGTAGGCAATGGCAGGTAAACAGGATCCCAGAACTGGATGGTTGCTTTGTGAACATGAGGAGAAATTAAAAAAAAACCAGGCAAGTATCTCTTGCTAGTCTCAGAAGATCCCAGCACAGTGCTTATCAGAATCCAAAGCACATGTTGGGCTGGTTCCTTCACATCAAACTCAATGTGCTGCAGTCCAGTTACTCTCTACATTCATACACAAGCGGTCCCTCCAACAGGTCTTTAATTAGTAGTTGTATAGTAACATCTCTCTGTGTTTGGTTATTCTATAGTACTGTGAGCAAACAGCAAAGGTTTTTGTTTATCCTTTTAATGTGAAAGATGCTGGAATAAAAACTTACAGAAAAGCAGGACCGTGCTTTAGACTTGTATAAAATTCGGACATCAAAGCTATGATTTGCTTTGTAGCTGTGACCTGTTTTCTTATTTATTTATTCATACACATGCTACTGCAGTATTTATTATTGCCAGAAATTAATTTTTGTGCTAGCATATTCTATTCAGTTACCCTAGACTTGTTCCATAGCTGCAAGGCTATCAGTCTACTCTGCCTTGGACAAGTCTTCAGACTGAATTTTGGATTACTACCTATCTGAAGAGATGAGGATTCCATTGCCTTGTATATTTAGCTTAATTATCAAATGCCTTAAAGATACTCTGCTGAAATCCAGTGCTCTTGATAAAAGATTTGAGTCTGTCTTTTGATCATGGGCAAACTGTAGGCATGAATAAGAGCCTAAAACTATCTAAACTATCATCTTGTCAACATTATTCCTCATTTAATTCTTTCTGCAGTGGACTGGTTTCCTGTTGTGAGAGATCTGGTTAACATTGGATTAAAAGCATTTGCCTTCTGCGTAGCCAGTTCACTGTCGCTCCTGACCATCTCCATTGGCTGGCTCTTCTACCGCCCTCTCTGGGCTTTGCTGATCGGGTTGCTCTCTGTCGTTCCCATTGTGGTTGCAAAGTCTCGCATTCCACCCAAGAAGCAGCAGTGAGACGGAGGTGGTTGGGTTTTGTGCTGAATCCTGGTTAGAAACTTTTCAAGTGCATTTCTGTCCCGGTTACTGCAGCACGCTTACAGCATATCACAGTTCAGCAGTGTGCACCACGCTGGGTGAGGGGCTTGAGTGTCGTTCATACACATTATCCATGAAAAATATGACTATAAGATGCTGTTTGTAGGAAGTCAATGACATCAACTTTGGGGGAAAAAAGCATTTTGGAGTGTCTGTGTTGATTCTGAGTTGGTGAAAAAGCGTATTTGTATCACCATTTACTGACTCCCCTCAGTTTAAGAAACTGGCAAGTCCTCACTGACGGGGAGGAGGGGGGCACATTGTGTGTTATGGAGAAAGTGACAGATGGATCACATGGACTGCGATTGGGTATCCTCAGGATATACATGTATGTAAGGGTCTCCAGCACACCCTCCCTCTGCTGCCTTTTCTTACATGCACAGCCATGTGCGCTTCTTTGGCTGATGCATTTGGGAGCGTTACGTGTTCAAAGGAAAAACAACTTAGTCAAATTTCACACAACGCTGATGTACAATGTATGCTTTTGGACTGAGGATTTTCAATGTAACTTGAAATAATGAGCGGCCAGGTTAGCAGTGCTCTGAGGTAAGGCAGATTTATCAGAAAGCATTGATTTGCCCTAACTTTTTGAAGTCTCTGAAGTTGTTCTTGGCTGAGCATCCAAAACGGTAGTGTGGACTACACAATTGCACAACTATTTCAAAAATTTAACTTCAGATTGCACTTAAGGGGATCCTCAGAGGTCACTAACCTTTAAAAATAAAACCTGCTGCCTTGAAACAAAATTAATTTTTATAATTGAATGTATGTTCTTTATTTGGGTTTGCTGGGGTTTTTTGATGCGTATAGTTTCTTGAATTTCACTAAGGACAATCAACATACTTCATGAAACTAAATAATGAAAACATTTTTTCGCCTGATTAGATTCCATAGACATTAGTAGCTTACATTTTGAGCTTTATACTAGAGGAATGCCTTCTTGTAGTGTTGTGATGGCTGATGTTTACATCCTTCTGCTGTAAGCAGTACTTGAGATTAGAGACTAGTGCTTTAGTGTTCTAGTCTGGCTTCCAGATGTGCCCTCCTTACACTACAGTGTGTGTTTTTTTTCTGTGAGTATACAGAAATCAGTACAAAAATAATGTCTTAATTTATGAAATCCAGTTATGACCATCAGGACAATCATGTTCCCTGTACCAAAAGAACTTAAATGTACACAGAAGCAAATGTTTGCTATAAATGGTACTGAGATCTGAGTTATGTTTTGAGACAGAGTAGTTACTTTATTAGCCTTAATTCTTTTTATTCTTTGGGTATTTGAATGGTGTCAAGTTTATTTTGATGGCTCAGTTCTGCTGGTAAAAGCTGTAGTAGTGTTGAGCTTTTGTATATTTAATAAAATACAATTTTCAAAAGATTGGTCTGTAGGCTTCTTTTTTATTAACTATTGCACATTTCATGTCCACAAATAGTGTCCAGGTACATGGAGAATTAGTTTAGGTTCCACCTGAACTAGTTTTCTATTGTTGCTCGAGATAAACTTAGCAGTGGTGTTTTGTTTGTCCCACAAATAGGTCCCCATCTTGGGAAGCAAGTAACTGGTAACAGCACAGCTGCTGTCTGGTCTGTGTACTTCTAGGTGATGCAAGGCTTTCTCCAGCCTACTGTGGTTTTACTCCCCATTACTGACTACTTAATAGTAAACTTCCTTGCCTCCGTAAGATTATTTGAAAAGTATGATGGTTCAACCTCACTGGATAGAGCATCTTGTCTTCTGAAAGAGACGGCGTGTTTACCTGGGCATTCAATAGCTTCAGATAATTACAAAAGTAAGACTCCTTTCACAGACAAGAACTTTTGTGTTTTCCCAGGCCAGGTGTGCTGCTGGAGCCAAGCCTTGCTTATATTGCACGTACACAAACATTTATTTCTATAGAAACAATTGAAGCAGTATTTCTCCTGCTTCCTTATCAAAATGTGACAAAGCATGTACCTGATCTGTCAATCATCTTCCCTCCCTCTTTGGGTGGCCCTTAGAGTATATTTCTTCTCATCTTTTGCATGCCTACGGAGCTGAGCACTAGGATCCTGCCCTCTGAGGATGCTACTGTCTCTTTCCCCCCCTAGTCACTGTGTCTCTGTGCGGAGTCTCCCAAGTTAGGCAGGAGGAGTCCCTTGGGTACAGCTGGTACCAGCTCCCTTTTTAAACAGATGAAATATTACCGGTACAAGCAGGAGAGGGACATGGGCCCTCACGGTTAAAGTGCTTATCTGAAGGTCTATCCTGCATATCAGCACGATGACTAACGCAGAAGAACTCTATCTTCTGTGCCCTCTGCAGTTTTACCAGTTCAGGCAAGATTGAGAATTTTTCTTGAAGCTTTCTATAGAGGTCGTACCTACTCCCCAAGCCTCCTTTTTAGGTTACTTTCTAAAAGACATTTATTCAGAAGCAGCCAGCTCTGGGATACCAAACCTGTGACTTCTGCAAATACTACAGCGTGCTCTTATCCTTGTGTGAGAGCTCTTCCAGGGAAAGAGCTGCTTACAGAAGAATGAGCTGGCCAGAAGGAAGGTGTAATAGACAACATTACTTTTTTCCATACTTTATTTTCTTCTACAAATACAGTACAAAAATAGAGTTTTCTCTGAACATAATTAAATGTAATCTATTTTCTTGCATTTCAGTCTTTCCTCTGGGACAATGACCAGCAATGACTGGACTCTTCCCCTCCGTTTTTGAAGGGATGGTGTCAGTGTAATTTAGTTATAAAAATACTGCAGAAGACAGGTCAGCATTTCTATTCTCTCAACAGTTTCTAAATGCTTAGGTACTAGATAACATTTACAAGAAGTCTCTGGTTTTGGTGAATTTTGTTTGAGTATGACGTGCAGCCAGTTTTACGTGTTTTCCTCCAGAATGTCCACATGGTCTTGATAAAACAAAACTGAAAAGAAATGTATATATCCAAATTAATAAAGAAGACTAATCCTAAGTTTAAAATGAGTACAGGGCTTCTCCCTACTAATGCATGAGATTTCTCAAAGTAAAGGTAAACTCTAGGCTGAAAAGCCAAAACTGAGTTGGTAATTCTTTAGAAAGTAAGTTTTCAGATTTAGAGGAATCTTGATTGCGTGCTTCTTTACACCTTAGAGGAAGTATTTCCCCTTCTGTGATGAGACAGTAAGACCAGAGCTACCTGGCCTGTGATCTGGATAAGGTATGCATCAGAAAGGGTGTTGGGAGTTCTTTGGTGAGTTCACCCCAGACTATTAAACAGCAGCTGTGTTGAGTTCTGAGCAAGCAGAAAAAAACAGAAAGGAGAAAAATGGGAAAAGACAGTGCCAATGAAAGTAGTGCCTCAGAAAACATAATTATTACAGCTGAGTGATACAAAAGGGAGCAAAAAAACCCTAACAGCATGAAATGATCTTCTAAGAAAGTACAACTGCACATCTGCTTCTCCTAAGGCTAAGAATATAGGATGAATCTAATTACTTGTGATAGCAAAACTCCTGATACTCAGTTAGGTCGGTGCCTGATAGCTCAGAAACACAAGTGCACAGGAAGACCAATGTCCTTAACTGGCAAAGGATACTTTTATCGTGGCTACTGTTCTTGCATCTGGAAACAGAAAAGAAATCCTTGTTCCGATCACATTTTCTCAAAAGGGAACAACTGTGCTGCTTCTCCTCTCTTTTCTCGCTTGCTCTTCCTCGTCGTCTCCTCTTCATTTTTTTTCTCTAACTGTCGATTTTGGGGCCATGAAATGGCTGCACTCCCTACTGCAGTCTCTGAACTCGGACCTTCTTCATCAGAAGAGAATCCTGCTCCTTTTTCTGTCTTGGGTGCTGATGGCTCAGTCTGGAAAAAACAGGTGTGAAAATCAAAAAGCTGCTCTAGAGATCCCATGTTACTACCCCTTTCTAAAAGGGCTTGTCTTCCATCACAGTGACACTGAATGACATTACAAAAGTTAGTTGGTCTGGTTTGGGCTTCTCATGCAAAGCAGTGTGTCGCTATTCATGGAAGTCAGGCATTCTTTCAACACAAGCAAAGTATTTTTGATGACAGAAGAATAAAAATAAATCTGCTTTTAAACCTCTTCACCTTTCTCAATGGGGAAAAGATTAAGAACTATAGTATTTGACCTCATAACAAAAAGAGCCCACTCTCATCCTGTTAGCTACCTGCTTGACTTGGAGGAATAAACCTAGGAAGGGGATATGTCAAAACAGAAGATAATACCCAAACAAGGATGCTTTAGGAAATGCTAATCTCCTGTTAAACAGTAATGAAACTTTCAGGGACACAACCACATTGAATTTCTGGTGTGTTTGTTTTTACTGGTTGATGGTCACATGCTAACAACAGGAAAGAAGATTTTTTAAGCAACTACACTCTGGAAGTTCTAAACTCTACATCTGGAAATATAAGACATTCGAAAGACTGAAAAGAAGTCTCTTGGTAGAGAAATATCATCCTGAACAAGACATCCCTAATAGAAATGTGGAATACCTTGACGGAGTAACGCTTCTTTATTCTTTCTCTAATGAGAAGTCCTTTTGTCAGCAGCTTCCAATTCCCCAGAGCTCTTTTCTCACGCTTCTGTGTGGGATTGTTATTGAAAAGAAAAAAATTTACTATTGTGTCAATGTACTTACGTGCACAGAAGTTTGAAGATTTTAAACTGCCATCAAAAAAAACATGGCAACTTAAATGTGTCACATTGAAAGATTACAGGCCAGTGGGATTCTTAAAGAGTAAAATGTCCTGGTGTCCAGTATCTAAATACATGAATTACTGTCACTTTCTAATGTGCATTGACTGTACATCAGAACCACCTCCTAAACTTAAACCTCATATGCGTATTCCTCAGTTTTGTTTCCCAGCAGCCACAGAGAACTGTTCCAGCATATGCATTATTTCAGATAATGCACACCCTTTGGTATTGCATCCCATGGCAATCTCAACAGTAAGCCCAAAATGGGGCATTTGGGGGATGCAACTAGCCCCTCACGATCAGAGAGCTCTGTCTCTGTTACTTACGCAGCCCACCCTTGTTTGACTGTCCACATTTGCCATGAAATTTACTTAATAAATGTAACAATAACGAAGCTGCAAAAATAATTCTCACCTCCTTCTCCTTCTTTTCTATTTCTGCTTGTTCATTCTCCCAGGCAGCAATGAGGACCTCTTTATACTCCTCACAGACAACGTAGCCATCAGTACTAGGAAGGAGAACAGTAGCTCTGTCAGCTACTAGAAGAAAAAAAGAAAGGGAGCAAAATGCCTGCTGACCCAGCCAAACCAAAAGCTACTGGATAGAACTGTCTACCTCATAGGATTTGAGTGTGTAATTCATCATGTGCTCATTCACATAGGGTGTCCAACTCCACAGGACATCAAAATTTGTTAGCTGCAACAAAGCAGCTTTACTTACACTGGGTGCGAGTAGCCACCATGAAAATCGAATCCAGTGATGGCTTGAGCACAGTCAATGTCCAACTTCCGTGCTAATCTGTTTAGATTTGGGAGTCTCAGCTGCACACAACCAATGGGTAACATGGATGGCAGGAAGAGATACACATTTCCATATTCATTCCGAGGAACCTGTTATTGCAAATTTAGAGAGAAATGGTAACACTCTGGCTCTTTGGAAGGAGGTGAAAATCCCTCCTGCAACTCAGGGACTCTCCCTTCTGTCTGACTTGCTCCATTCCACTCCAGTATTCAATTAATATTCACATGACAATGCACAAGCCTAGATTTTAACTGCATGGTTATCTCCTAGCTATGTTCTCTGCCCAGGTCTTGTCACTCAGGGCGTAATGCGGAGAATTAGCAAAACAAACATGGGCTAGGAAAATTAGATCAACAAAATTATGAAGTTAGCAGTCTGCACTGCTAGCACTCATCACTTGTACTCAGTAAAGAAAGACCTCAGTGAAGTTTTGACCATTTCCTCCTGGGTCCAGTTACCTCTGAACTCTTAATCCTGATGTTATTGGCTTATCTTACCTCCAAAACATGCAGCTTCTGGAAAAATAAAGCCCACAGCTCAATAAAAACCACTTCCTTTAACACCAGCCCTCTGCCTTCCTAGCTACCTTTCCATCCACTGCTATAGGCGGCTGATACTCCTCTGTCTGCCAGCGACCAAACAGTGCCAGGTCCTCTTTGTCCCGGTTTGCAGGCTCTGTGAGGCGCGCCTTCCTCGCCTGGTTGGAAAATCCTTTCACCATCTGTGCAAATACAATGACCAAGCCTCTAACACCACAACAATAAGCTGCCAGTGATTTCAGACTTTCCTAGGACATCAAAGGAGAAGGCTCTGGGAAAGAAGAAATGCCTACTTCCTAGCTTCAGTATCCATAGCTTATAAATGATAACCCACGGCCCCTGACCACCACAGGGAGCCAGATCTGGCAGTGCATATAAAACGCTAGGATGCCTTTGAATGAGATGAAAAAGGTGCAGTTCTGCTAGATACCCTTGGGGTGGAAAGAAGAGATAGCTGGGCTTTGGGTAGCATATAGGAGCTACAGGCACAGTAGCAGCTGCCACAAGCCATGCAAGCAAGTGAGAAATCTACCATCTGCTGACAGAGAGAAGGCAAAAAACAAAACAGAATTTGAGTCTGAACTTTAGAGTGCAGATGTGCTGCATAGGAGAAAGTCAAATCTCTTACCTTGTAAGGCACTTCTCCAATCCTGACCACTCGAGCCTGCTTCAGCCAAGTGTCCTTGGAGTGCAGCGTGTGTACGCAGTCTCTGAAAAGGCCAGAAGGAAGCCACTCTGAGTTTTGAAGTCTGTCCATAAGAGACTTTCAAACTGTAGGTCACATGTTAGGAATGGTAAAAAAGCTGTAACTAAGTGACAGGCAAATGCTGTCTAAGCAGCTAAATTCCTCACCCTGTCTATGCACGTGGCCTGAGACTACTGCTGCGGCCATCATGGTCTTCACACAAATTAGCTCTTAAATTTGTTACAAAGGTCACAGTCGCACCTGACAACACGTGCACAGCTCACCTGGAGTAGACAGCCTCTCCCCTGCAGTACCCTAGGATAGCAGCTGACTCAGGATAGATGGCCTGGTATTTCAAGAGGTGCCTCTTCAGCGCATAAAGAGGGTGGTTTTTGTACTCTCCAATTGCTGTTGGTAGTGGTTGATCTTGAAGCTTAACTTGAAACTGTAGGAATTATACAAGGAAGAATGATTTCACAACTCTCTTGCACTACCCTTTCTAAGAAAGTAAGAACAATTATAGTATGGATCAAAGGAAAAAAGACACCAGAATCTTAATCAGATGAGCCAACAGACCAAAGCATTCTCATTGCAAACAGGTACTTAGATGTGTACCCAGATCTAAGTATTTTAAAGACTGTCTCCAAAATGGGTAATGCTGAACTGTACAGAAACCATAGAATCATAGAATGTCAAGGGCTGGAAGGGACCTCGAAAGGTCATCTAGTCCAACCCCCTGCCACAGCAGGATCTCCTACACTAGGTCACACAGGAACACGTCCAGGTGGGTCTTGAATATCTCCAGAGAGGGAGACTCCACAACCCCCTTCACAGCCTGTTCCAGTGTCTGTCACCCTCAC
>JAAGNO010013275.1:0-15910 GCA_033439905.1 Ceryle rudis | reverse complement strand
CCTCACCAGTGCCAGATACAGGGGAAGAATCACATCCCTAGTCCTGCTGGCCACACTATTCCTGATACAAGCCAAGAAGCCATTGGCCTTCCATGCCACTTGGACACACTGTTGACTCATGTTCAGCTGGCTGTGAACCAGTACTCCCAAGTCCCTTTCAACTGGGCGGCTCTCCAGCCATTCAACTCCCAGTCTGTAGCGCTGCCTGGGGTTATTGTGGCCAAAGTACAGGACCCGGCACTTGGCTGTGTTGAACTTCATATTTAAATAACTTTTCTTCTAAAGTTAATAAATATCCTCTCACTATCATGTAATTTTAAGCCATTAGAAATTTCTTTTGAGACAGAGATACGTACCTTCTGCTTTCAATTCTTACTTAAAGCAAGTGACCATATAAAGAAGCAACTGAAACATCTTGAACTTTGCCTCCTTTCAACAGTGAGAAGATTCATGTTAGGATAAATAATTGATCTTATAGTAGCTCAAAGGCTGAAAAGTTTTCACAACCCTTTTATGAAATAGTTCTGAAAAAAGTACAATATCTTTTCTTTTCTTTTTTTTTTTTTTTTTAGTAGTGCAAGGTAAACCGTTCTTCACAGAATAAAGTATTTCTGATTATTGAAAAAAAAAAAAAGAGAAAGAGGTATCACCTACTTAGGAAAATTTTTTCACACTATCCAGTTAGATGAACTGTAAAAAGAGCTCTCAGATTCATAAAATCGGAAACAAGCAAAAGGAATGTGGCTGGAGGACGTTAAAAGAATAGACTGAAGACTCAGCAAGGATAGATGTAAATCAGTAGATTAATTTCAGAATCTTTGAATGGCCTCTTGCACATAATAAGAATTATGGTATGTAGAATTAAAACCTAATATAAACTTAATCAAATTTCTGATAAAATAATCTTCAGTTACAAATTATGGAAAAATGCCTCATTTCATACCTGTATGTTAACCATTAAGTTAATGAAGGCAAAGCATTATTCTACTTTTAATTCATGTAGAGAAAATATGAAGCAACTAATATTTTCACAAACTTAGTCCTATTTGCCAGTGAAATCAATTGCCTAATGGATCATGTAACAAGTCATATTTGTATTTTGGGTCACTTAATCATTTTTATTATGTAACTGAAAGTTCCATTGCTTTCCAACTGTGCCAAATAATGGAAATTCATTGTACCTAATAGCTTGTTTGGATATAGTTAGCAAGAAAGAAGATTTCTTTTTGTCTCAAAATATTCCTAAATTGCAAATATAAGCCTAAAGATGAATTTAACTAGGATTCATGGAAACATAGAACAATAACCCAGGGATGACTTCAATTTACAAACCCAGAATAAAGACACTGTGGATTCAGAGATGGAGGTCCACCACAAGGGTTTTGTCTCCTCATCAATTCTTACTGATCTCTTAGTACTAAAATGCAAAGCAGATGATCACATTTGCTAGTTCTATAAGATATTTGTGAAATGCAACCTTGTATCACTTAAAGAGCTCTGATATTTGCTGAGGTGAGTTCTTGGTTTGTTTTGGTTTTTTTTGTTTTTTTTAAAGTGTCCATCATAGTAATGTAATAGTCAGTGAGCCCAGAAACAGCTACACTGCTTGAAGGAACTAATTAATTAAACAAGGTTGAATAGAACAGCAGGAACAGAAGATATTTAAAGTACCTTTTTTCTCCCTCCCTGTTTCTGCACCGTGGTGACTAATGTTTATTAAGTCCCCATAGTGAGATAGTGAGAGATTTTTCTCAAGATTCCATGCTGCTTTAAAAGGAAACAATGGCTTGTGGTAAAGTCAACTCATGCTGAGATACATTAACTGCACCATGTTATCAGCTGATAATGGTGCTATTAACACATTACCCACTGTGCATATTTGTGAATGAGGATGTTTCCTTGTTAATGGAATTGAGCCATTTCCCTTGAAATGGCAAGTGTTGGGCTTTTTGACACCATTTTGGAGGAGGGTGGGGAATACAGCCTCCTTTATTGTTGGTTTAGGGTGGGTTTTTTTGGTGGGTATCCCCTCTTTAAACTTCAGGAAATAAATTTACTTTTATTCTGTTGTCTTGCTTTGAGATTTCATTGAGATTATTCAAAGAGCATAATTCTTACAATGAATGAAAATTTTAGAAATATACATGTTGGACAAATGCTGCATTATAAATTCTGAACATTCCAAAAGGGCAACGATCTAATACAACAATAAATAATGACTCTTAGATTGCATACTTGAAAGGCAGTTGCTTAAGTATAGCTACACTTTTATTTTTTTCTAGTAAGGTGGCGCTGGCCAGACTCCGAAGTATCACAGAAGTCCAGTGTCCTAGAGTAGAGTCAGAGGTAAATTCACTTCCTGTAAATCCAACATAATCAGTAAGCCTATCCAACCACACATTTGTCACACATGACCAAATAAAATAAAATATGCTCTTTCTAAAAAAAGGTTATTCAAAACTGCTGAGGTTTTCATGCTGAGTTTGCTTCATTCTGAATCTGAGTCCATGGCATGAATAATGATGTAATCATTCTTCAAATACATGAAAACAAATGACAGTACAATTATGTGATTAAAAATGAATGCTATTTGTGCCTTCTCATGTATGAAATACATGTACTTACTGCTCAATTTGTAAACTTACATTCTCAAAACCAATGTAATATTTTTCATTTATGATCAATTAATGAACTTTCAATGAAAGGCAAATTAAAGTACTTTTTAAATTCTGATACTAAAAGAATCCAGGGAATAGTATTGCAGATTAGAAAACCCTGAAAGAATTCTATTCATTTCAAAAGATGAGGAAATTTTAATTCTCTGCTCACAGCTTCTAATATTTTCTGTAAATTATTTCCAGCTGAAAATAAATACAGAAATAAATTGTCATAATGAAAAAGAAATAGGTACATCTTCCTGGAAGCCCTAAATTGTGAGGCTAATAATAAGGTTGTTGTCTTCTAGTTTTGATAGTCAAAGAGAGTAAAGACTGAAAACACCAGCTGATACGTCTCAATATATGTATTTTCAATAAAGCAAAGAAAAGGAATACACATATTTAGTCTGAAACTCAAAGGATATCATATTGTTTTCTAAATATACATTGGTTGTTAATTTCACTGATACATTTCCTTATTAATTTAGTTTATTAACCTGCATTGAACTACAGCTGAACTGATTTTAGTTTGATTTGCAGCAGGGGGAGATGTGTTCATAATGAATATCTTAGTTGTGCTTTCCCCACGTATTTGTAGTTAGGAAAATTACATTTCCAGAATAGTGTCCTGTGAGTATGAATAAATAAATAAATAAATAATCACTTTTTATGTCCACTAAAAAAATGCAGAAAAATTATGAAAAAATAATTGAATTATATTAAAAAAAGTGCATTCCATTTTAAGGATTTAATAACTTAGGTCTAGAAACAAGCTTTGGAAAAAAAAAAAGGTATTCTGAAAGGAAGAATAAATGTAATTTTTTTTATGACTATGCTGTATATCTGTCTTGGGGATTGAGGACTGATTGGAAAAAATGGGATCCACCTGTCTAAGAAAGATGGGTCACTAAGTAGAGTCACTAAGAGTTCTTTATCTCTACTAAGGAAAAATAAAAACTACTATGCAGCTTGTAAACTCAGTGTATGTACATAAAACACAGACTGCTATAGCTGAAAACTGTATTTTCACCCAATTTTCTTTCTTAAGACACAATTTTCTTAAAATCACCTGAAAATTTAAAGATAAGGGTAGCTATGTCATTGTATATGCTTTGGTATTACATGCAGTCACAAATATGATTATATTAACCATATTGTGAATGGTAAAATCTATTTTTGTTGTTAAAGCTAAGTACATAATCCAGGTAACAGCAGCTCAGTCAAGCAGTGTATGTGGTAATAGATGAGATCTGGCAAACTAAGCATTGTTTTAAGAATTAGAAACCATGACAATTAATTCTTTTATGAGAGTTTCTTTAGTATTTTTGTATCAGACAACACTTAACACAGCTGAAAAATGTAATTATTTGCAAAGTAATATGCAATCTCAAAATCATGCCATTCTTTGTAGATAAAGTCAGACAAATAATAATTTAGGATATGTTGGGGTTTTTAAATGGGTAGTTAAGTTCTTTTCGTTAGACATGAAAAATCAGGAATAAGACAGAATAACCAATGTAGTTTAGGTGGGTAAGGTGGAACTAGGTTTATTTAAAAGCCTGAGTCAATCAAGTGTTTTTAGTGTAAATAGTTTTACTTGCTGTTAAAAACAGCTGTTGAGAAGCTGTCTCATACACAGCAGTGTTACCCCTGAAAACATCCTGATAAACAACTGGTGCTTGAATGAACTAGTCGTCCATCAGTTCTAGGACAACATGTTTTGGCAAAATCTAGCTAAAGGTATTAAGAGAAAATGTCTTATAAGTGAAAAAAAAAAAAAAAAACCCAAACAAAAGAAACCTTATTAGCAATGCTACAGTTGGAAGGTGTTATATGCCAAAAAAATCCCACTTATAAAAGCTAAACCTTTTTCTCACATGCCAGGTTCAGAAACAACAACCAGGGTCAGATACAACCCAGTGATCACACCAGGTTATTGATGCCAAAGCAAGGCTAAGGTCAGGCACGGAAGTCAGCCTTGTCTGGATAAATGAGATAAGGCAGCCCAGCCAGGAATGACTGAAACATAGCTGCAGTGTAGCTGAGGTGGGGCCTTGGGGTTAGTCTCAGCTGACTAACTGGACAGGAGATCAGCCACAGCCTCCCTACTGGGTGCCTGGAGCCTCTGCTAAAGCCTGTGCTATTATTATTCTTTCAAGGACACTGTTGCACCATCTCCAAATTGGCATTGACCCCAGCAGGCAAATCCACCAGAGAAGGGGATATGCTCTGGGCCATTCCCATTATTCTCAGAGACCCCAGTCCAATGCTTTTAGGTCCCTGGGGTGTCATGATGAGTTGCTGGCATTCACTCAGCACCCCGGGAGGGGGCTGCCTTCCTCCTCTTTGCTGGTAAAAACATGCTCTTGAAATTTATAGTTTTCCTTCTCATTCTAGGGCCTACTTGTACACATTTTTGTGTGTTTTCTAACAGAAATTATGCATTATGCTTTGCTCTTTCATCACTGTTCTGTAACTCTGTGTTACATCTGACTTTACCATAACCAGTGTGCTGTGCATATGTTGGATACGGTTTCTTTGTTCTTTCTGTTACACCTAAAATCACTTCTGCCCAGCTTCTAAGTTTGCATTGTCCACTGAGAATCTGTTGATATCCTTGATAAGTCCAGTATGATATTCGATGTTCAGATCCTCAAGGCCTTTGTTATTACCCTAGTGATGTATTCCTAGATGCTTCATGATTATTACAGGGCCATGGATCACTCACTCTCCACAGCATAATTAATTGTTGTTCCTATTTATGTGGAAATTGTTAACAATGTTATAACAGAGTCATGCAAAGCCAAACAAAACAAAAGCACCTGGTCATTAAATAATTACTCTTTCTGTTTAACAGATTAAAACGAAAGTTAAGATTGAGTCCAGAAAAGGCAATCCTCACAGCTCAGCCTGATGCTTTACAAAGTTAGTAAAAGGTCTCTGAATTTTATTACCAATGGCAATACTGTGTTTGCAGTGCTCTAGTTATTTTTTAACTAAAAAGATACATTAAAGAAATTAGCAGTCTTGCTCATGGTTTCCAAGTTTAGATAGAATCATTTAATCTGTTATGTACCTTCTGGGAAGTAGATGTCACAGCAATAGTTTTCATATTGCTGATTATCTAGGACATTTCCTAGTACAATGACATCACCTAAACACAGAACCTACAAATGCGAATTTAACAACTTAAACAGTAAATAGCATATGTTGACTGTATTACTTTTTTTGAAGTCTTTGTTCTTGTGAGCCTCTTGAAAATAGGACCAGTATGGAAGAAGATAAATTATTTATTAATTTTGTTAAATAAAGATTAATTATGCAATAACATGTCTATCATATATTGGAAATAGGGAAATTCCACTTGAAGTATTTCTGTGCTATATCTAGATCTTTTATGAATCATTAATACTGTTTGTGATTGATACCATTGATGAAGCATATTTGATCTTTTTTTCTATATTCTCTTTTAATAAATATAACACTGACCCATAAAGGATCCATGGACCCATAAAACCTTTGTCTATATTTGTGATACTGGTTGGGACCAGCTGTTTTGCTGTGCTGAGATAATGATGGCAAATATTTTAAAGCCAGTGGTTGGATCCAAACCTACCTAAAACCATGAGAGTACTCATTTCTGTAGGCAACACTGTAAGATTCATTCATTCCATGTGGTATCTGAGATCAATATATTTCTCTTTGTAATTCACATGGATATGAAAATGAGTAAAAGTAAATTCTTCATAGAACACGTTGAATAGTAGAATTTGGTATCATGTGTGGATTCAAAACTTTTTACCTTCAGAAGGGGATGGACAAGAGAGAGTTATTAAATATATATAGAAATATGCTCAGAAGTCTGTGATTCAGTGAAGCTAAGAAAGTGTTCAGGGGAAGAATTACTATGCATTCTATAGTTTTGTGCTTTCTTCTCTGTGTCTGCTTTTGTCTGTTATCAGAGCCAAGGTAGAATTAGATGTACCTTTGATTTAAGCTAGTATAACCATCCTGATTTTCTATATGACTTGCCATAAAGGCAGATATGCATCATATTTAGTTATTTGTCTGAAACCAGGCAACACAGGAATGAGGGAACTCTTACAAACATCCTAAAAACTTCCAGGTTCCTTATCAAGAAACACTTACCACTTGTTTTATGAAAGCAAGATGAAACACATTTTAAATTTAGAAAAAATAACGCTTACTTTCCTATCACCTTCTAAGTTAGATTCACTATTGGTATCACTGAAAAACAGTAATGTAACAGTTGGAATTCTCCAATAATTTTAATTTTTTTTAAATTCCACTGCTATGTAGATATTATATCTTCTGACTTCCTACTGATTTATATAGTTGCTGTACCTTGCTCCTTGTTACGCACTTCTAAACAGAAATTTCATTTTACTTTTGTCTGTACAAAACCTTATGCGTTCCTATGCTTTGGACACGTGACATCTTGGGTGCTTAATTCATGTTCTTACTCTACTCAAGCATGTTTCAAATTCTAGTGCACTACTGTTTCTAGTAAGTTTATAGAAAAACAAACACTGATCACTGTAGTGTCATATGTTGAAGTCTACATAAATTTAATTCATTAGGACTTCTCTGCATACAAAAACTGATCCTCTGATAATTCCCAATGCTTCTAAATTAGTTTTGTTTTTCAAATATCTGCTTGGAATCTTGCATAAAACCATCCTCTGAACAGCTGTCAATTTTAATATAGCCCAAAGTATAAATTTATTTATATATTTTTCCATTCATAATGGTTCCCAAGTATTCCTGTCAGGGTTTTGTTTTCTAGAACAGGTTTATTTCTGAGCTGCAGTGCTGCAAATTGTGTATTTTCTATGACCTTTTACCATCTTTATGTAATCTTAGTCATCAACTTTTTGCTGATATATCTACTCAGAGCTTAACAAATACACCAGTGTAATACAACAGTACAAATAACAAAGAAGTATAATGTGTAGACATATTTTAAAGTGCTTTCTTTCTGATAACATCAGTGATTTAACATTTTGGTTTATTTATGGATTAAAACCCATTTCTATGTGCAGGGGGAGTGGAGGTTGACTCCAAAATAAAATATAACATCAGTGATGTTCTTTTCCAGGAAACCTGATCCTTCTATTAAAGTTTCTGATGGAAGGCTCCAGATAGAAGATTCACAAGTATCTACAGATGGTAAAAAGTGTTTTCAAGAAATGAAATCTACCCCAAGAATTTCACAGGCAGTAGTTCCCTTCATCCCCCCAAAATATTTTTTTTGACTGGGAGGGAACACGGTATGAAAGCAGTTGAGATGAGACAGACGGTAGCATAAAAGAGAGCTGAGAGAAGCAGGGAGAGTTCAGAAATGGAAAAAAAAAACCAAAACACTAACAAACAAACGAAACCAAATGACTTAAAAAGTTAGGACAGCCAAGAAGCCGTCACATGACGGCTACATGAGATAAGGTCATTAAAAGACTAGGATGATATGGACCTAAGACATTGGAATAGTGAACAGAGTGAAGAATTAGTGCTACAGTGGCATGGGTACATAAAAGATTACTAAACTTCAATTAATAAAAAAAAATCATTATGATCCAGGTGCTACATTAAAGATAGGCCGATACAAGACAAATCAAGTTTAAGAACTTCAGAAGTGCAATTTAGTATAACTGTTGAAAATTATAGAAACTGTATCTTTTGATGTGTGCATGAGGAAATTACAATATGAGGAAATAAAGGGAAATATCAATATCATAACATTCATAGATTTCATTACAAAGTGGTGGCTCTTGAGATACATAACTTCACTGTTGTGCCTTATTGTGTATCACATTAAGGAAGTGATGGCTGGAATGGTCAATAAATTCTTTGTATTGCCTGATTGTGTACATGCATCTGTGACGTCATTCATACATAATTTACTAGCAAAAGATGGCAGATTCCAGAGGTTGTTAATTTGTTTTTTATTTTCTTCTTTCCAACAGATAAGATTCAGAAGCTAAGTGACTATGTTCCACTTGTAGCTGAAAATTCAAGATAATAGGATAGAAGGAAAGCAGCCAAATGCATTGAATAATTTTAAGGACTGGACCCCGGCAGTCTCCTCCCATTGCAATGTAATATGATTAGCTTAAACATGTACTTTGAAAGTAATTTCCTTAATGGTAGTGCACTGTATTACTATAGGTACTCTTTTGTAGAGCCCCTTGAAAATCTTTTATTGCCTGATAATTTGAATTATATTCATTTTTTACTCAGTGAAAATGTGTTTAGAACAATAAAACCAAAGTAATTTGACTTGAAGATACCATGTAGCAAAAATGCCAAGAATTCCGTGCTCACAAATGGTAAAAGTATATTCTGACAATTCATGTCACATATGTGGCAATTTGGCTATCAGAAAAATGAGAAGCATGTATAGCTTCAAGAAACAGAAATCTAGCTGTGCTACATTCACATTTCAATTCTAGATCTGTCAAGTCTATTTTACAGTGATGCTATTCTGTCAGTCGTATTTCTGCTTATTTCTACAATATGTTTTAAAACTGAGTAGTTTTACATGCCTATGTTAGAACTTCTTTGGTTTAAGGTAAAAATACAATGTGTTTCTGGAATTGTTTCTTATACTTGATAGTTTCTCAGTGTGGGTTTTTGTCTTGTGCATCATTTAATTCATGCAAAAATTTGAAAAACAATTTTATAGAGCATTCATTGAGATGAGTCCTGATAATGGAAAATAATAGAACACTTTCCCCTTTTACTCTGCTCTTAAGGGAGGATATCTGGTCCCACTCTCTCATTCTCAAACTGAGAACTTTCAAGATGTCTCTTGCCACACACCTCCCATGGACTTGAAAAGCCTTATTCACGGTAATAGTAAAAACTGTATTTTTTTTATATTTTCATGTTTCATTTTTTTCTTTCCACTTTAGGCCCTTCTTAGCTCACTCTTTTTACAAATCTACTAAGGGCCATATATTTGTTATTGTTTAAGACAGAAAATAGTGCTCAGAGATGCCTTGCAGCAGGTTTGTAATATTCCTTGTAATTAGGTCATGGGAATTGGGAGACAGGAGAGATGCATCTTTGCAGCCTAGAGGGACATCTGCTACAGCCTGATGGATTCCAAAGTTTTGGCATAGAAAACTTGTCATTTGATGATTAGTTTCCAAACCACTTTTATGCCAAATAGTGTTTGTTCATAAAACTTGCTACAATCATCTCTCCCCAAGGCTCAGTAGAACAAACTATGTGACAATAGAAAGTTGCTGAGAGTATAAGCACTTGCAGTCAATATGAGTTAACAGACAACACAATTTAGAAGAGAAGCAGATTTAAGAAATGGAGCAGGAGGTTTCTAAGCAATAGGTACATGAGCATGTACATGTCTATGTATATATATACACACGACATATATTTATAGATTATTTATAGCGTATTCTATATGCTATAAAGAATAATGTTGAGAGATGTTTGAAATATAGAATAGCACTGTGAGCTGGACATATGCATTTTATAAATTTATATATGTATGTAATCTTAGTGATATTACAGGCTAAGGAAGTTCCAGTATTACAGTTTTCAGAAAGACAGAAAGAACTTGAAAAATATTTGTAAGAATTACTTGGATACAAATTGATGACGTGAATAAGTCAATACTGAATACTTCCAGTTTGCTGCACACCACTGTATAAAATTAGGATTTTATATAGTAAAATAGCACAAAATATATTTTCACTGGTGGTGCATATTCTTGCCTACAGCACTTTCAAGTCATTCAAAATATCTTTAGTCTTACAAATTTATCCACATAAATTTAGGAATAAAGTTTACAAAGTAAACTATGCTGCAAATTTGTTTGTATAATTTGTTGGGTTTGTTTTGTTTTGTTTTTAATTTACCCATTAGATAGTCTGCAAAAATTCCTCTAGTACACATAATAAGGTTTCATACTAATTAGCACTGGTGTGAAACAAGGATACCTGAGAATACAAGCATAGAATGATAGCAAAGGTTGTAAAAATACAGTGATAGGATGATAACAGAGACTCCAGGAATATAAACACAAAACACAAATGGTCACTGCAGTAATGCAGCCTTATGAGCTCTATTCCATAGCAAAGAGCAGAAAGAAATCATACTGTATATGGTGAAACCTCTAAGCAAAAAAGACAGTTACAGCTCCATTGGGAGCAAAGGCAGAACAGAAAGAAAAGAATTACACTTGCAGTCTGTCCCCTGGGCAGGGATGCTGAACCTGATCAAAGCTACTCTTTCTTCTCTTTCTCATTCAGTGGAGAGAGGTATTTACTACATTTTGCAACTGTAGCTCAACAGTCAATTTTAAAATTACTTCAAATATGACTGGTCTAAGCACACTAGAATTTTAAAGTGTGTGTGTTTTTTGCTTCAGCCTTCCAGCATAACAAGATAGTTAACTAGTGAGTCTGAGCAAACTTGGATGCAACAAGTGTGAACATGAAATCATTACGTCAGTGTGACAATGCACACTGGATTATTAGGTAATTCTGATATTAGAATCTGATCTCAGGTTGCTCTATTACTCTCACAGCAAGACAATAAGGTCTGAAACAGTGTCTTCTTGTATTAAGTATACAAATGATGATGATAAAAGATGTCAAAGGTAACTTACATATGTGCCAAAATTAAAAAAAAAAAAAATCATTAGCATATTAAGAACATTTAAGGGGTTAGGAAACCAAATAGAGAATTAGGTAGGAACAAACTGTGGGATTAGTACACATTCTGTCACATATCACTCAAAAATAGGGGCAATGGGGACATATGTAGATTTTGACTGTCACTGTTCCCAGTAACAGAAGTCAACTTGCTGTGAACTTACTATTATGATGCTATATTGATCATAAATAGTAGTAAAATATGATACTAACAATATAAGGATGAAGGCTGAAAAGCTTTCAGAAGTAATAAACAAAGAAAGAGTATTGAAGACTCATCATATACATCAGCAGATTTCTTAGGAGCCTTAAGGAAAGGAGTAATTCCAGTGATGAGACTATTGTTAACAACTGTCTTTGGTCTGCTAAAACATGAAGGAAATATCTCAACAGTTTCAAATTATCATAATTCTGTTTATGTCATTGAGAGAGTATTAGTTTTTATATCAGCACTGGATATTTCACTCTAATCTTCAACAGTTCAAGAGAGTTATTAACATAACTGGCACCACAGATGAAACAGCAGTAGCAAAAAAATGTTAGTAGTTTTGATCAGGTATCTTGATACTATCAGAATGAACTGAAGGAGAAGAAGAGATCAAGGGAAAAAACCCAACCTCTGTGAAATCTCATGAATGCTTTCAGTCTTGTGTATTGCTAGACTGATAAACTATCCCATATTAATCCATTAGGTTGCAACAGAGCTAAATAAGTCCAGAGAGCAGTAAACCTCCTCACTGATATAAAAAATTTCACGGTAGCATCATCATCATCTGGAATGATGGATCTTGATGTTTAGGATACCACAGTCTGGAGTGTCTGAAAATGAATGTAATGCAAGGGATAACATGACCTAGCAAATACCCTGTTTGGCAAGGAGTGTACAACAGGAAAGTTACTTCAAACATGATGTAGATTATACAATGAGACTGTAGATATCTTTTTCTTCTCCTACACATGCTATACATGTACCAAAGAGTAAAGACATAATATTGTAATGCTGCTAATTAGGGCAGGCTCTGTGAATCTCTGTGGATAGTTATTTACAGATCTTCAATATTTCTAATATATTAACCATTACTATTAACAGTTTCAAACCTTTTAGCTGTAATTTTAGTTAACATTTCATAATATGTATTAAAATTGCTCTCAAATTTGGAAAGAGTGGATAATATAGACAATGGCTTCAAGAAAATACCAAAGGAATGAATCAAATGTGTCTATAACAGTTTAGGAGGCATTTCAATGCCATTATGCAGCTAAATTTATAGGGGGTTCATCCAGGTAGGCAAATGAAAGTTTTCCTCTCCATATTATTTTACTTGAATACTTAACAGAATTTTTTTTTTTTTTTTGTACATGTAACATAAAAACCATTGTTGTTTAACAGGATTGGGAAGCAAGTTTTTTATTTATCTGGTGACAGTTACCTTGTGCAGAGAGAAAATGGGTTGTTGCATAAATAAGATCATTAGGATTGTTATGTAATAAACTACTTAAGCATTTCTAGATATTAGCATTCTCAGAACCTACTAAAAATTAAATAATGACACCATGCTTTTAGCATCATATTCATTTGGATAAAATCTGGACGGACATTGTTCAAGTTCCGATGGTGGATTTTTTTGTTGTTTCACTTCTGGGTAAAGATTGATGCTAGAAATCTGTGGACAAATAAAGGGAGTTTACTGTTCAGCCAGGTTAAAATAAGCTGATTTATTAGACTATTAGTGATCAATTTTCACATTGTCAACAGTCTAATGTAAAGTAAAGATTACAGAAGAAAAACCCCACAGACTTACAATCCTTTATGGCAGAGGGACAAATAGGAAACCATATGACTGAAAACTTTGCCAGTGTCACTGACTGTGAAATCTCTAGTTCTTTCAACCGTATGTCCAGCTCTGAGCTATTCCACTGACACACACCTCTTGAGCAGGTCAAGAACCTTCTAGTTTATCTTCTAGTGAAACTTCATATAAATATCTAGCTATATGGCTTACATGTACTTTTCTCATCAGTTTTTAAAGTCCCTTCTTCATTACATATCTCACAAAATATAAACATTTAAATTAAAACCAAGCAACCAAGCAAGATAATGTCAGTGTAGTTAAGCAGGGCAGAGTTCCATCAGGAGCAGAATTTCTCCCATAATGTGTTTTTACCTTACAGCTAGTTCATTATTATTCATTTTGTTAACTAACACAGATTGTAATGATTTTTGCATTAGTTTCTTATATGATTCCAAGAACTCTGGACAAGAATGATAAAAGGAAAAAAACCCGTAGTTATACAAAAGCAAAAAACAGAGGAGCATAATAACTAGCAGATGAAACTCCTGCTGAGTAACTTTGAAAAGGTGATGTTTGCAATGCTATTATGTTTTGCAGAATCACCCTACAATTCGCATGAGGTACTTTCTCCTGGATTATCATTTCCAGAGTTATAGTCACATCTAGAATGACTATAGAAGAACAAAACATTATTATTAATTAAGATCTTACAAAATTGATCTATTCTTCCTCTGTTAAAAGGTAAATATTTTTCCCTGTTGCGTGGTATAAAAGGGATAGTGAGTAGCTATACTTTGCATACTGTTATTAAAGTGATAATCCACATCTGCTTTATAAGAAGGAATTCAACATCAGGAGCCTGTATGTCATGGGATTTTGCAAATTATAGTGAATGACAGACATACAGACTCCCAGCACATGTAGCAATTCATAGGATAACATCCAAATCCTTGGTTTTTTCCATTTTTTCTATTTGAATAATTTAGGACTCAGTTGCTCATGCAAGACTCTTGTGAAAGATCTTTCAGTACTAGCTCTATCCTCCATAGCAATTTTTCCAGGAGAAATACATAATAGCCTGATTCCAACTTACTCTAATTAATTTAAATTTACATGTTTCTACAGATTCAGTATTCTGAAATGATATTACTGTGCTGTGATTAAGTTACTAGCTAGGCAGGAGCAAGAAAATCATTATCTTTTACACACTATCCAAAATCTATTGAATAAAATCTTGTTGTCAGTTCTGTATCTTTCATACACAGATCAGTATTTCAGTCATACAGCATAATGTAATCACAGAATCACAGAATCACAGTGATAGGGGTTGGAAGGGACCTCAGGAGATCGTATAGTCCAATCGCCCTGACAGAACAGGTTCACCTAGAGCAGGTTGCACAAAATCAGGTACAGGTGGGTTTTGAATGTCTTCAGAGAATCCAGTCTGGGCAGTCCGTTCCAGTGCTCTGCCTCCCTTAAAGTAAAGAAGTTCCTCCCCTTGTTTAGATCCTGTGTTTGAGTTTGTGCCCTTGTTTTTGTCTTGTCACTGGTCACCACTGAAAAAAGACTGGCTCCATCCTCCTGACACCCACCCTTTCAGTATTTATAAGCATTGATAAGATCCCCCTATCAGTCTTCTCCAAACTAAAAAGACCCAAGTCCCTCAGTCTTTCCTCATAAGAGAGATGTTCTAGTCCCCTAATCATCTTTGTAGCCCTTTCCTGTACCCTCTCCAGTAGTTCCCTGTACTTCTTGAAAAAGGGAGCCCAGAACTGGACACAGTACTCCAGATGTGGCCTCACCAGGGCAGAATGGAGGAGGAGGATAACATCCTCGACCTGCTTGCCACACTCTTCTTGATGCACCCCAGGATGCCATTGGTCTTCTTGGCCACAAGGACTCATTGCTGGCTCATGGTCATCCTGTTGCCCACCAGGACTCCCATCTCTTTTTCCACATGGTTGCTTTCCAGCAGGTCAGTCCCTAACCTGTACTAATACATGTGGTTATTCCTCCCTAAGTGCAGTACCCCACACTTGCCCCTGTTGAATTTCATAGTTTCCCTCAGCTAGCTTTCCAGTCCGTCCAGGTGTTGTTGAATGGATGCACAGCCCCGTGGTGTGTCAGCCATCCCTCCCAGTTTTGTGTCAACAACAAACTTCCTGAGGGTACACTCTATCCCTTCATTCATGTCATTGATGAACATATTAAACAGCACCAGACCCAGTACTGACCCAAGGGAACAGCACTTGTTAGGGGCCTCCAACTAGGCTCTGCCACTAATCACAACCTTCTGACCTCTCTCATTTAGCCAGTTTTCAATACAACCTACTGTCCATTCATCTAACTCACATTTCCTAAACTTGCCTATGAGGATGCTGGAAGATGGTGTTGAAAGCCTTGCTGAAGTCATGAAATCATAGAATGGTTTGGGTTGAAAGGCACCTTAAGTATCACCTAGTTCCAACTGCACAGACCATGGGCAGGAATACCTCCCACTAGACCAGGTTGCTCAAAGGCCCATTCTGCCTGGCCTTGAACACTTAGAGAGTTCCAGGGTAATGCTGAAACATAGTTGATGACAGAAAACCTGATAATTATTTTACCACTCCCATTGTTAAATTAAGAAAAGTTAACTCCCAAGGAAACCATACAAAATTAAAACAAGGAGACATGCTTTAAATAACCAATCCTTTCCCAAGCAATTTGTAATAAAAATGATTTATTTACTCCAATATATTTTGAAGTTGTAAGTTAATTT
>JAAGNO010013274.1:17315-33478 GCA_033439905.1 Ceryle rudis | reverse complement strand
CGTACACACGCAAATCATGACGGGGACAACGGCAGCGCGCGGCGCTGCTGGGGGGCGAGGGGGCGACGGGGGGGGGGGGGGGGGGGGGGGTGGGGGGCGTGGTGGGAACAGATGGACACAAGAAAGGACACACACACAAAAATGTGGGAAAAAACCCAACCAACCGAACACCAAACCAAAAAAAAAAAAATTATATATAAAAAAAAATCTGTTCAGGACAATAAAGATTTAGAAAACATATTCATACTAACAGGAACTCATTTTAAACAGGAAGAGGAGCAGAGACATTTAAAGCCTTCTACCAGAAGTGGAAATGAAACAAGGCTTGCCCAGGGGAAGCAGGAGAGTGCAAACAGATCAGGATGCTGATCCTGTGACATTTTCATATCCATGCATGGGAAACCAGCCTTCAGTTCTGAGCATTTTATTACCCTTAGATTTCGAAGGCAAGCTGTGAATGTTGAAAGTATTAAGAAAAATTGTTAAGTATCTCTAAATGCAACTAAGCTCCTCAAAAACCGCCTCAATAAGGCTAAAAAAAGTTCTAAAGGAACTACTGCAAAGTGAGGAAGGAACTGCAGGTGCACATAGCTGTGCAGGAACACAGGGTACTCTGCTAATAGCACTACGCCTCGCTGAAACAACTGAGTCAGCAGAATTTCTATTTATATGCTCTCTTCCTACAACAGTCACAGTCAAGACAGAAAATTCAGCAGTCCTGCCTCAAGGGAGAAAGTGGTATGCTTGAGAAAGAATCAGCAGTACAGTGTAAGAACCAATTCTACCTTTTAAGCTTACAAAGAAGTCACAAATTAGTGGCAGAAAAGAGCACATTCTTGATACAAGTCATTAAGATGGAGGTCTCATGCTTCCCCCATTTCTCTTTGTTTCCACAGCAAAGCACTTCTTCCTTCAGAAATCTATCTGGCACACAAGTAACCGAGCAAACTTTAGCAAGCCAATTTTGTCTTCCCTAGGTCTGCATGTAGAAATGGTTACAATCCTCTTATCAGCTTTCCTTCAGTGAGGCTGACTTTTGTGATGCTACTTCGGAGAAGTTTATTACTGTTATTTTATTTAATGTAGATGATAATACTGCCTAATGAGTGTGTTCATCAAACCAGATCAATTCATGCACCTATCAGCAGCTTCTTCCAATACAAAGGTTGTTTTCAGGGTTACTTTGTCATTGCCAAATTCCACAACTAACTGAATCCTTAACAAGGAATTCCTTCTGATTCTGTGTTTTTAAGAAGTTACCTCATTTTCCAACAGTCCTATTAAACAGTATCATTGGAGTATAAACAAAATGTTTAAAAATGATTTAATTTTTAACAAAATGTTAACAAAATGATTTAATTTTAACCCTCCACTGGAAAGAAACCTGAACAGCAAAACGTTTCCCCAGATGGATGGAAATATGCAATGAAAAAAAAAAAGTTTCCAAGTTTCTAAAAGATCAACATGCTTAATTCTAGAAATGCATGGTATTATATGTAAAATGAATAACTGGCTCTTTAGGTTTATAATCACTGATATGGATAAAAGCTCAGGAATAGCATTAGACTGAGACTATAAAGTTCCTTTCAGTCTACAAGCAACAATAAGCAAATATCTATTCTTAGGTCCTATGTAGTTTTAATAGGAACATTAAACGGATGTCAATTGTTACCGTTTTATCCCTGAGTCGTTCTCCATGGATAAGAAAATCAGCACAGCTATTCTCTTCCTGGGGAATGACTTTGAAGACTGTGACACAGCTTAGTCCACCCCCTCCAAGTGGCAACCATCCACCACTTGAGTCATCCCGGGTCATCACCACAGCTCGCACTCGTGCATAACTATTACTGGAAGAGATGCAAAAGAAGAAATTAGTTTTCCATAAACGCAAACCAGCTAAGTCTAGTTAAAAAAATGAACCAAAACAAACAAACAAAAATAAACCCACAACCAAGATCACAATAATTAACACTGGGGAGGTTTAGTCCTTCCATAACAGTCACATAGAAGAAACCAGTCTAGGAAGACCCTCTAAAAAAATATTCCTCTGAACTTTTAAGCTTTCATTATGAATTCCTGGAGCTTATATTTGAGTCCTTGTAAAGAAACTTAACCAGACAATGTAGTTCCTCAGAGTCAAAACTAATATTCTTCTAAAAACTTTACAGTCAGTAATCTAGTTAGAGAGGGACAGGGGTGGGAAGAGAGTAAGAATCAACTCCTGATTTATTTTAGACTAATCATGAAGCCAGTCAGCCACCATGAAATTGCACAGAAAAGAGAACAAGAAAGCAGAAAGAGGTCAGGCCTTCTGCCACCGAAATCTAAACAAGAACAGGCTTCAAGCCAGAAACCTCATTCCCCTTCATCCCTCCCTCCCTATGCATAACCCATCCTTTGCAAGGGTAGGTCAGGACACACATGCTGTGGGGTTTGACAAAAGAACCGGTTAGGGCTACTTAAAACCTAACATTTGCATGCAGTGTCTACTGGCTGGTTCTCTCCTGTATTCTCAGCGTGTGGACAATTACTTGCATTTTATAATTTAACAGCTTTTTTCCATCATTTAGCATTTTCATAAAATAAACAACTGGTTATCGCTTCGTTACTAAAAAGGCAAATTCCTTTTTCAGAGTCTTGGGAAAAAGTGGGTTTGGTGGTCTTCTCCCTCTCAGCTTTTATTTCTTTATTTTAAATTAAATGACACATTTGTAGCTTTGGTTATGAATTTACTGCTACCTCAGTTAGAAAACCCCATGGTTTACCAAAGATGCTATAAGATCTCACAATCCAAATATGGTTTACTGCATGAACGTAATAGTCCACGAATGAACATTCCAACACTTTAAAAGAAATAAGCTTTGTGATATCTTTTGCAACATATTTCTGTTTGATGGTTTAAGTACTTATGTCAGTTAGCATTAGTGATGCCAAATTTAAGGAATGAACACAAAATATTAGAAGAGGACAAAGTAATTCATTCTGTACAAGACTGTGATATACCAATTTACCAAACTGTTGTATTTTAAAATGTTCATTGCTTTATATTCCCCCTCCCGCCAACATCCCAAAATAACTGAAGGTAGGCTTTTTTGCGTAATTAGTATATTACATTCTCACACACACATATGATTCACACATATGATTCACTTTTTATATATATATATATATATATATAATTTTTCTTCAAGCATCTGAAGCTGAAATACATAAGGGTTTGCTAAATGGGAAATAAAACAAGCCTATCCAATTTTAGCTTACAGGCAATTGAATTTGTTTAGAGACTTTGCTTGCGCTCCAAGCAAAAAACCCACCCTCCTTCTCCCCCTAAACCTCATAGTTAAAATGACAGTTCAGTCAACGTTTCTCACCATTTCTGTACTGACATGTTTTAGTAACCCCTCCCACACAGTAAATACAATAAAGAAAAATCCAAGCCTTCACTGAATGCATCTATCAATTCTAGTATCTGCAAACAAAAATGGTTGTATCTTGATGCTTAATATTATTACTGAATGTTGAGTAATTCATTGATACCTATCACTGTATTTCACTCAGAGATAAGTTCAGATTGTAGCTGTACAGTTCAGACACTGGTAAGTCTTTTGTCTCATTTCTCTCAGGTGAAAAGCCTCTTCTGACAAACTGAGGACAGCAGGACTTTCCTCCAAAACATTAAGAAATAGGAGACACTAATCGGCTGAACCTAGACAGTCTCTTTCCTACTCTCCATTCAAGAGAACCACAGATTTAGCTGCAGAGTTATTAGCTCTATAAATTTCATTGTAAATCTGAATGAGCTTTCTTTTGTATACCAACAGACTGCAGCAAGTGTTCAGTTAAGCATCATTTCGGGATATCACAGAATTTCACTTAGAATGTATGAGAAAACTTGAACTACAACAGATTTTTATTATTATTAAGTTGAAGTTTACACTCCACATCAATTTTATTTTCAAGAATTGCTAAGGAGAAGCAAAGATAGAGGATACATATCATACCTCAGTGGCTCAGCTACTTCCATTTGCCTAAAGTTTTCTGCCACTGTTGGGTTTTTTCCTCCCTTCCCTATGCTGAGACACCTAGTTTTGTCTAGTTAACAATCTTGTGTGTTGCTTCCATATTTTCTAAACTATTTTAAACAACAGTTATCCTTTCAGATCGTTTAGAAACTGTCAAATTCACTGCATTAGTTCAAGAGCCAAAGTAAAATTCCCCAACAGGTAATAGATAATGAATAAGCTCTTAAACTGAAACAAAACAGTTTTTCCAGACAAATACCTTGTAAATTAACTAGACAAATTCATTAGTGTACTTGCACTAATGCCAAAGACTATGAAGAGATTGCTCAGCTTTGTGATTTTTGTTGTCACTGGTTGTTGTTTTTTTAATATTATTTTTTATATTCTAAAGGAACTCACAATTGGTAATGACAGTTATTTTTAGTAGCAATTTAAGCTGCTTTGCAATTAGCCACAAAGCAGCAGCAGGACTAAGAGTGATTTCCATTTCCAGAATCCTCTGCAAACAAAACATTATCTGCCTGTCACACTACTGGTGCTACCAAAACCATCCAAATGTCTTGCATCTCTACACGTTACAGCCTCACCTACTTTGGGGAATTTTGGAACAAAATGCTTAACTGCCAGTGTAGCTTAGCTGTGTGGGGAAAAGGGCAGACAAGTCTCCAGAGTTTTTCAATCCAACATTTTTAACTACTCTTGCATATTTAGCAGCTCTATTAGGAATAGCTAAACAACAGAAAACCAAATGAACAAGGCAATCTGTTGAGCATTGTTACTATGAAACTTCCTACTACAAGCTACCACAAGCATGTGAAACGTAGCATGAAAAGCAGCATTGCAAAAGCAGGCCCAAACCTATTCTATCACATCCAACCTTTCCTGAAACTCCCTGATTTTGGTTGTGGCCACTGGAAACTCTTGAGGCAGAGTGAGGTTTACAGGAAAAGTCAAATGGGATTCTGTCCATAGCAGTATGCTGCTTCCCAAGGGTCAGTGCAGAGCATCACGGAAGACTGGGGCAACCACACCAAAATCCAAGATCATTTCCTAGCAGCTATAGATTCTAAACAGCTGAGAGTACCTCAGATAATGAGATGAGGGTATGGTATTCTTATGAGACTACAGCAAGTTACAAATTGTGATGGGGGGGGATAGAAAAAAGAAAAAAGGTTATTTACAGTGTTATTTTTCTCCTAGTAGTTAAGAGCTACTGAAGAGTACAGTATGTGTCTGAACAGTATACCTATTGAACTTGAAATGGAGTCCTTTTGAGATTGCAGAGCATATTGTGTAAAATTTCACTCTAAAAATATTAGCAAATGAAGATGACCTTTGTAACAAAAATCCAAAGCTGGAGTAGGGTGAACTAAGAAGCCCGAGAAATCATTAGAGGGGCAGAAACAAAGGGCTACAAACCATAAATTGACAGGAAAGATACAAGACTTACAGACCTTGCCTGCCATTGATGCCTTTTAAAAGCATCAAGCATTAAAATCTGACCACAGGTTTTAAAGGCCCTCTCCTCTCTCCAAAAGCTGCGGGTTTATATTGTTATAATGGTCTTGGGCCCAAAACGACTTCTGACCTGGATAACCAAACTGTTGTTCAAGCACAGGAAGCACTCCACTAACCTCAACAGGCTGAGACCTTGAGCTCAGCAACTAAGGAACAATTCTGCTTTTGGTGGGTGGGGACGGAATACAATTCTAACTCCATCACTATGGCTTTTTTTGTAAAAAATAAACTGTTTTTCTAATTTGTGGTATTTCTTGTACATATCATCAAGCCAATTATAGACACCAAACATCATTGCAACATTTGTCCTTTCCTCCATTAGCAAAAAGATAATGAAGGTTAAGAATATTCTGAAAAAATATCTTTCCCAGAGAAAAAGTGGAAGAGATGTTGAAGGAGGAAAAAAAGCAGCTATATGGTTGCATTACATTTATTTTAACCCAATTTCAACAATATGCAACTCTTCCCTCTCTTAGATTCATATTAAGCATTACCATTCTTTCATTTGGATTGCACCCTTCAAGTTTTTTTTTTTAATATAGGACTGAAAAACTAACTAATCTCAGAAATGTTTTCTAAAACAACTGAACTGCAATTGCAAATTGTTTTGTAGTATTACAAAACTATTACAATCCCCACCAAGAAACGTGCATCTTGAAGTGGAATTATAAACCGAACCATACAAGGAACTGACCCTTTTAGCTTGGGTAAAAATATTGAGCATTATGGTTTCTTTCAAACCTGGAAAGCAGATTTGCAGAAAAGGACCTTGGGTTTCATGTGGACGCCAAATTGAATGTAACCCTGCAACGTAAAGGTGGCCAATAGCGTCCCGGGCTCCATAAGGAGAAGTGTTGCCAGCAGGTAAAGGGAGGTCATCCTTCCTCTCTACTCAGCAATGGTGAGAGAACAACTGGAGTGTTGTGTTCACTGCTGTACTCCCCAGTACAAGAGTGATATGAAACTACTGGAGGTAGCCTAGTGAAGGCCACTAAGACGATCATAGGACTGGAGCATCCATCATACTAGGGAAGGCTAAGAGAGCTAGGGCTGTTTAGGCTGGAGAAGAGAAGACTTGGGGATATCTTTTCAACATATATAAATATCTGAAGGGAGGGTGCAAAGAGGATTAAGTCAGGCTCTCTTCAGCGATGCCCAGTGTCAGAGGCAATGGGAACAAACTGAAACACAGGAGGTTCCACTTGAACGTTCATCAGGAACAACTTTTCCACTGTAAAGGTGACTGAGCATTTGCACAGGTTGCCCAGAGAAGTTGTGGACTCTCTATCCCCAGAAATATTCAAAAGCTACCTGGACATAGTCTTGGGCAACCTGCTTTAGAAGGCCCTCCCCGAGCAGTGGCAAGGTAACAAGATCATCTCCAGAGGTCCCTTCCAACCTCAAATATTCTGTGATTCTTTCTTTTACTCAATATCATATTTCAGAGCATAGCAATTTAAATAAAATACAACTTTATAAATATAACCAATATGGGCTAATTTATGAGAATTCATGACACTTTGAAGTAAGCACTGTCACTGTGCACAACTGCTATTTAAATACTGTCAAGGCTAAGGAAAAACAAAAGGCATTCTGAAAAATCATGACAGTCTGCTATAAAATTACACTATCTTTGCTGGAACACAACTAACAGCCCTAGGCTGATCTCTGAATGTGAACTGGTCATGGATCAAGATTCTTTACCTCTGACTGGCACTTCACACACGTACTTTAACTGTTCCAACTTCTGGTGCGATATCCTTATGTGTTTGTAGCCTCACCCAAAGAGTACATGAGCCATGCTTAGCTTTTTATGGTTATTATCCAAACAGCTTAGCAGAAGATTTTACAATTCCCAGCTAAAAAAGTAGTCATGGGTAAGTGCATGCCCAGAGTAGCAAAAGGTAAAACCAGATCACTGAGATAGAGTCTGTTTAACTTGTAAATAACATTTGTGAGTATTGACTCAATTTAGAAAAAAAAAAAATAATTTCACCAGTATCACATGAACATATTGGTACACTGATGATGATATAAAGCCCTTTGTTACTAAAGGTTTAGAGAGTGACTGCCACAAAACATTAATGACTTATCTACAACAGAAGGGGATGCAAATATAGCATGAGTACTAAAGAAAATTTACATCAAGAAAACATATGACAGCATATCCTATTAATTTTTATGAAAAGAAATGTGCAGTATATGTATTTTCTGCCATAATAACAACTACTATAAAAGTCTCTGCTTGACATGACTGTTAGCCTTCTCAAAATTACACCACCACATCAGAATATACACCCAATTATTATGCCAGTAGAAGACAAAACTTTGCATATTTTCTGCTAAGAATGAGGCAAAAGGTATTCTTCACAGTGAAGACATGAGGTACAGCAACATGCATGGCTACTATGCCAAGGGAATTTATTCTTGTGAGATTAGCAAGAAAAGACATGTACTTCCAGGGACAAATACTGTTACATTTAGGATACTGGTACCCACACTGATTTACTGAAGACCTTTGGACTTAGCAACAACAACAAAACCCCAAACAAACAAACAAACCAAACCCAAACCAAAACACAAACACACACAACCAAAACAAAACAAAAAAAAGAATGTGGCACTCCCACTTGGACACAACCAAAATCTACTTACAGAAACCTGAACTATGAAGCAAAATGGCTTGAACTCAAAATGGCAGGAGAAAAAAGTTATGTGGGAAACTGTATTACATAAGAAGGGAATAACTGGTATCCTGAAAGAGCCAAAAATACTTGAATGCACAGTTCTTATTTAGCAGAAGAGGCTTGTAAAACAAGCTGTTTGACGGTGCACCTACAGTTCAAAAGGTAAAATGAAACAGAAATGAACTGTCCAGAATGGGAAACTGTCTAAACAGTATATTGCTGTTATGAAGTTCTGTTGCATGCAATAGTGGAAAAAATAATAATAAAAAAATAGCAGCACTATTTGAATACAGATATCTTAGGATTTTGTGACCATGTAAAGCAACCAATGCTGCAAGGAAGAATGGCTACTACCATAAGAGATTTTGCACAGCATAAGAGCACATGAAGAATGGAGATGCTGTTACAAAGATTTGAAAACCATGAAAATTAGACACAAAGTAGGTATCTGACATTTCTGGGAGTAACATTTTTAGCCCTGCTCCCCAGCACCTCCTCTTGTTTAATGATTCTAGATATTTTTTATTACTTCTGTATGTCATCCATGAGGATTGGTTCCATGAAGTAATACTTTAATAGATTAAAAGAGATCACAACGCATACTTGGGTTCCAGCTCTTTTAAAGAAATTCCCTTCTCAAGGCCTAAGTTTTCATAATAGTATGGATTATATAACAATGTCTGGTCAATGATATTAGCTAGAAAACTACACCTGATATCAAATATACAAGCAAATAAAAAACCCAAACAAACTTATTTTTTGTTCTACCCTTCCCCACAGAAGTTAAAAAGAACCAGAGTAACATTCCAAGATAGGTCCACAGGTTTTGGACACATGTATCAGAACTACAAGAATAGTATATAGTATGTTGTTCCCCTTGTAAGAGTTGGCAAGATGACCTGGAGATGGAAGATGCTATTTAGTAACTTCCACAGCTGTCCACATAACAACAGAGGACTGATGATACAAGGAACTCCTGGATTAAATTCCATCCCATTTTAGGCAGGCAGGTTAACAGAATTTGAGTGTTCAGATCGTGCAACTCATATGCCCCTAAAGTTTAATGGGCTTTCTCCAGAAAATCCTACATTTGTCTCATTTTTACAAGCTGACAGACATGAATTCCAGAAATATCCAACTCTTCACCCCAGCCTAGCTTCTCCTCTCCCTCTCTATTCTCACAGTTTTTTCTTCTTTATCTAAAAAGTTCTAAAGATACAGAGGAATCTCTTCACTCCATTTATAGCACAGAACTGTCTGTACCTCTTCTAATTTTGTGAAATCACCACTTGTCTCTTATTAAGTAGCAATCAAGCTATTGGGTAATGATGCCATGTATTAATTGTGACTTGCTTACCATGGAAACATGTAAAGGTGAAAAAGCCCACACTTGAAACATGAGAAAAACGTGTTAATTTTTTATATAAGAAAAGTTACTGTTTCTTTCCAACCTTGCAAAACCAGAGGATCATTTAAAGAAATGATGGAAGACAAGGTTTTCATTTTCTCCACCACTTCAGCAAACTTAGGACAAGCACAAGTTTGTAGCCTAAGGCAGATTCCACTGAAAATAAGACAACTTGACACTTCCAGTAAATGTGATCAGACAACATCCATCCAGTCTAGAAGGACTTCTTTAATTATTTTTTTTTCCTTTAATAAAGCTTACAGATTCAGTTGTGCCTTTTACTTTCCTTGGAATAGCAATGATTACTACAGTTTATGATATATTATTTCAGAAACATTTTTCAGGTAATAGTTATATCTGAACAAGTCAGAATTTTCTCTTCTCTTAGATCCATTTTCCTCCAGTTTTACAAACTCACAAAGTCCCTGAGCTTCACTCAAGTATGCAAGTACAATTAGATCACCCTCACAGTCAAAGCTATTAGTCATCTAGCCATCAAGATTAAGGATGGCTGGACTCTGGAGACCACGTCAACAGGAGATGTGACTGCATTAATCAGCAAATCATTTTGTAATAATGTTCTTGACCACTAAAATAAGATGAAGGTAACTGTTACATTGAAAGAAGATATAAGGTTCCCTATGAACAATTTTAGTGACACTAAGGAGGAATGTCAGGCTGTACTAAATGTGTTAGCTTCAAACAGGCACCTGTCTATGACTTATTTCACTGCTTCTTGCATTTAAGAATAATGCTCCACAAATGTCCATAAAGCTATTATTCTCCTCCTGAAACACACAAGAACTTATTCTGCAGAAATAAAGGACAACCCAAATAGTGCCTGCTATGCCTTCTCCAACACACCAAAAAACACTGTCTCATGTCTGAATTTTTTTCAGCTTGTCCTGGACTACACATTCTTTGGGACAGGGACCATCTGTAACAAGCATAATTCAATAAAGACCCAAGTGCACGTTGCTATACAGTATATGGAGCTTAGCTGGTGAAATGCACATATTCTTCATCTTTTGGCAATATATTTATGGAAGACTAAAACATCAGACACCTCAAATAACTCTTGATATTAGGTAAGCAGCCGCAAAATTTAAATTTTAATCTTGCCACATTAAAACAAATTTATAAAGGGTCCAGATCATTCCTGACATGCATTTCCCACTCAGCTTGCACAGAAGAACAGAACCTGAAACCAAATAAAGAATATCCACACTTATAAAAATAACCTTCCTTTAGCAATCTCACAGCTCAGCAAGACAGTTAACGAATGTTGTATAAGAAAGTGTTTTTAAGTGAATTAATACTCCGGTATCATCTGTTGATGTTATTAAATCTAAAGCTTGTCTCAACATTTACATTGATATGGCTTTTCCAGGACTTTAACCTGCCCATATGAAAGTGATCTTGCAAAGTAAATTATATTCTAGGAAAATCCCTAATACTAAATTACTCTTTTGAACAGAAGAGGAAAACAAGAAACATCCAAAAGGATGTTTCAGACACACACAAATGGACAAATCATAAATGTCCACACTAACAAAAGAGAAAGACTACAAAAGCCAAGCTACAAAATGCTTAACAAGTAGCACTAAAAGACAACGAGTCTTGAAAAAAACCCCAAAACTTTTGAAGTTACAGATCTATTTTAAAGGGTGCTGTTAAGTGCCCAAAAGGAAGCTACCATTCCCTTGCTATGTAGCACCAGGTTTTGTGGTTTGAATCAGTCTTTTTGTAATTTTAACAAACCATGAATATTTGGGATAGAGGAAATAAAGCAAGAAAGACAAATGCAAAAAGGACAATGCAAGGACTTCTACTGCAATAACCCATCAAAGAAGAAATTTAAGATTAACAAGATTATACATGATTTTTTTTAATGGTATGCCCTTCGTATTTGCACTACTTCAGCAGGAACAATGTGATTTACATAGCCACTGTATAACTGCATGATGTTTGATTGTCTCAGTAATGATTTGCATTCTAGCAAGCAGTTTCAGGCATAGAAATAAGTGATTCACAAGTCCTAAGGTCAGAGAACATAGGAATGTTAACGGTGTATCAAAAAAAAAAAAGGTAACTAAGTCTTGTGTGACTACACTCCCCACTCCAGCTACTGCTAAAACTTTTCACAAGTTTCTCCAAAAAAATGTACGTAATGAATCCATGGGTCATGCATGAACATAACATAGAACAAAACAGCACACTAAAAAATAATCTTCCTTTTCTACTGAGAGGCTTAAGTTGTATTATTTGCTGCTGTTCCACAAGAAAAGTTTAGAAACTTGTAAACAACAGCACAGAAAAAAGAATAAGAAGTATACACACATCCTCCCCCCCCCAATATGTAGCAAAACAAAATAAGAATACATTCATGCTTCATAAATGATAGCTAGTCATGAGGACTCCTACAATAATCACTGAATCTCTTAGTCTACTCAGCAACTGAAAAAGGATCCACCAGCTATATTCTCCTTGTTTTGTCAACAACCAAGTCCTAAACAAAGGGTTACAACATTGAGATCACAAGATGATTTAGTGTTATGATTATGTCTTGTTTCTTCCTCTCTGGACTTTTCAAAACCATAATTACTATTAAAAGTTATGGGTTTGGGGTAGATCTACACCAAAAGGAGGAAGATATGAAAAGAGTGCTGGAGATAGCTCAGTCAAACTGCATGAAATACATGATTAGAGTATCAAGAAAGCAATTTCAACATGACAGAATGCAAGCTTGAACCAGTTCTTAAGACAGTAGAATCCAAGCAAGAAGTAAAAGAAAGTTCTTTCTGCTCCAGTCAATCTGTGAGACAAAAACATCCACAGCTGGGCAGATTTCTGAGTGTAGGTCAGACATTTATGTTGCACAGTTTTACTAGACAAAATAGATAGCTATCCACCCTAAAAATATTCTAAGTGGCTATTTGCCACTTCTATTACATAAAATCTAGTATAATAAAATAGTTCATAAAATATAGTATAAAGAATAGAAAAATCTCAGTCAGTGAGATATACATTTAGCTGTTCCACAAATATTTGTGTTCCTGTATTTAATGGCACTAAAAATGAATACTGACTTAGTAACTGAAAAAATACAAACAGAAAATTAAATATCTCTGCTTGGAGAGACAGAAGACAACATCATATATTCAGTAATTATAAGGAGAAATTAAATTGGTAGAACAGACAAATAGGTGCAGAAGGTGAAGATCAAACTCAAGAAACAGGAATCTAAATTTGTGCATTTCATTTGTACCCATATGCTTTGTTATGGACTTCTGCTCTTATTCCAGCAACAGAAGGATCTGCTCTAATTATATCCCAAGCACAGGATCTACTATTAAAACAGCAAGAATTATAAATAGCTTTCTCTTTTTATAAATAACATTGACTTTTCAGTACTTTTACCTACAATGAGACTGTTCAAATAATCCAAATAAACCAGAAGTCATTAACTGCTTTACTAACCAAAGAAAAGCAATCAGCATTTTATTATGCATCCTGAAAAATGAGGTCAAAAGACAAATAACATATTACAAGTATTCTTTAGTGATGCTAACAAACCTCTAATTTTGAAGCAAAATTTTCCCTATTTAGGAATATAGGCCCGAAGTACTGGTTGAATCGTGAAAATTTATCTGACAGAATTTTGTAGACTTTTTTCACAACCAAACATTGGGAAAACATTAATTACACGTGAGCTTTATGTACAGGATGTACAACAGTGGTTTTGAGGGCTCTGCTTCTTGAATTTGGTTGCTCAAACATCATGAAGTCATTGCGAATGAAGGGAAGAAAGAACATTCCCCAGTCATGCAGTAATTTTTCCTAGTCAGAATTCATTTGCCTGTAATTTTTATCCACTCCTGCCAATGTAATTAAAGATTTGTTTATTACTTTAAAAAACTTACTGACTAGAAGAAAAATAAATCACGAGAGAAGTAAAAGGAATCTAGAACCATCACTCAAGTAGCACATCCTTGTCTTCTTCATCCATATGCTGGCTGCAAAGTGTCGTGTGACTGGTACTCAACACATCCATTTGACTATTTTCACAAAAGATTGACTAAAAAACCAATATTGACTATTACACATAAAAAGCTGATGTTTAAAGAAAAACATCTGACACAGCTGTTTCTTTAGGAAGTACAAAAGAGATTGCCCAAGAGTTATTTAAGGGGAAGAAGGGGGAGCTAAAAATGCCAGAACACAAGTAACAAAAGTAAAGTAATAGATGTTTCAAAAGTCAGTGACGTGAAAAGATCGGCGCAGAGGAAGAATATGGCTTGCATAAATTCTTCCCTACCAAGTAAATAACAGGGGAAAAATAATTAAAAGAAAAAAAAAAAAAAGAGGCAGGTGAGAAAAAAGGAGAGAGAGAAGAGAGAGGAAACATCTCCTTTTCCCAAAGGAGCAACAGACACAAGGAAAAATTGAGTGCCCATCAGTGCATGCAGCACAAACACAAAGTGTCTGGTTTTAACATTCATAACATGTATGTTATGAATAGTTTTCTTCCTCCCAAGAAAAGTATCTTTTCTTTGTCCAAATTCTTACTGCAAGAGGTTTTGGCCCTCTTTCTATTTAGCAAAGCTCAGTTCACATGTTAACAAAACAAACTGAATTTCCTTTATGTAATGCCTGAATTCATAAATGGAAAGCCCTCTTGATTCCAGAAGATGCAAGGGGATTAAATCCAGTAACACAAAGTAGATATTCTGAATGCTGCAAAATGTTTATCCCACAATATGGTGAAAACTAAGATGCAGAGAAGCCACAATTTGCAAGAAATACAACTGAAAATACATGACAGTAAGAATGTATTACAACAAGCATATCTAACCTGCATGTAGCTTTTAATTTTTATATCATTAACCCATGTAAAATCTAGTATTTTCAAAATGGAGATAAAAGAAATGAGCACTGCCTTGATGAGATTTAAGCACTGATACAGCAGTATCAGTGTTATACTTGTAAAGCAAGACTTTTACAATAAAGCGACACTAAAGATAGTAGTCCAACTGTATGAATTTCAACATCTGAATGGGAACTGTAACAAGATTCAGAAAGGGTTAAGAGCATTCAGTCTGAATCTTTTTATTGGAAAGGAGTTATAGCAACCTCTATTTGGAAGAAGTTAAATATATACCAAACAAATGTGATTTGTCTCAAGTGATTCATCAGCTCATCTTCATTGATGCACAGTCACCAACATTCAAGGAAATATCACCAAAAAAAGTTTTAAAATAGAAAAGTAGCCTTTAAGAACAACGTAGAAAAATTCATTTGACAACTGAACCTTTTCTGCTAGAAAACATTTATTCATTTTAGGGAATAACAAAAATCAATGAAGTGACTATACCGTTAACTAACTACTTGCAATGGAGACTCTATAAATTTTTATTGAGACTAATCAATTTACTGGTACCACACATTTTTCAGACTGCAGTACTACTGGCATCATGAACCACTGTTGCTTGTTACCACTCTTTTTTTAAATTTGTGCTCCTGCATTATTATGCCAAGCACGTAAGGGAGAGGAAATACAAATCTCCCCTCTTCAAAAGAGGAAGAAGGAGGAAAACAAAACAAAACCACACACACACAAAAACCCAAACCAAACCAACGACAACAACAACAAACCACCACAAACACAAAAAAAACCCAAAACCAACCAACAAAACAAACAAAAAAACCCCCCACAAAACCAACCCAAACACACCACCAACAATGCACCCAATAACCAAAGGTTATTCAGTATTTATTGAGAATGCAAGAACATAAAAAAAAAAAAATAAATCCATGAATTTCAAGCTTTAAACACTGGGTCCTAGTACATTGGTACGCAGAAGATAAACAGCTTCCAGATTACACTCATGTAAGCATTTTGACACAGACAGACAATGCATCTCTACAAGACAAATTAAAGGGTGATGCTCCACTGAACTGTTATATGACAGTACAGTATACTATGCATAGCACATAAACACTACACAGATCTCTCATTTTGTGAGCTCATTAATTTCAAGGTTTTATTCACAGGAGATGTTTAAACAGTCATACATGTAAAGCTCTACCAGTCATTCAGCATCTGTAAGTCTGCAGCAAAAACTGTTTCATTTTGTGTGATAATGGGAAAGCAACTAAACCTACTCCCCTAAATCCATCCCAACTCCCTACCTCCTCCTCCTCCAGACTTGGGACACAATTCTGCTACTTTCCTGGCGTTAACTCAAACCAGTACACAATTGTCACATTAGTCAGTTGTGAAACAGAAAATCCATTATCCCAAAATGATCATTCTGACAGATCAGTGCCCTAAATCACCTGCAGTCATATGCCCCTTTGATCTAAGGCAAAGACTGTGTAGGTGAATAAAAACGATCCCTTTTAGTGGCAGCCCACAATTATTACACAATTATTTAAGTACTTATCTAAACTATTCATTTGGGAGGAGGGGCATTTATACATATACATTTGTATGTTTGTAATTCAGAGGAAAGCCATAAAAATTGT
>JAAGNO010013274.1:0-17215 GCA_033439905.1 Ceryle rudis | reverse complement strand
GTCATACAGAAATTTTAGTTCTAAACAGTTTGCTTTTTTGTTTTGTTTGCTGCTTTAACTCTGATTTAAATCAGTCTGAAACTAATGACCAATAACGTAGCTGTTCATGCAACATAAAAATCCATTTGCTCTTCCTGTACAGTATGGGAACATACAGTCAAAATCACCCCTTTGCTTTAAGAGACCCACAAACCAAGAAAAAAAATGTGCTGCATTTGACATATTCCAAGCACTGTAGATCTACTATATGCACACTTCCACAACCAGATGTGAATCTCAAGAAAGTCTCATTCAGTCAGGATACTGCTACAGTGGTGATTACATTCAGTTGTACATAAAGTTTGAAAATATAAATTAAAAACAATAAAAATCAAGCCATGATTAGCTTCACACAGCTAGAGGCTGAGAGCATCACAACCCTGTTTCAAATAAGAAATAAACAGTTTTATAATTTTAATTTGAAATTAGCCCTGTAAGTATATTACACATTTACTCTTGATCCTCATGTTCCAGCTTCCTGAGCAGCAGTTACACAGTTAAAACCTGATGCCTATTAGAATAAACTCCTGGTGGGAAGTGCTAAGAATTCACCCCGCTGCCTACCAATCTATCCAGAAATCTGTTCTCACTCCTACTTCCTCCTGTCTGTTCCTTTCTGAAACAGCAGTAGGGGGGTTGGGAGTTTGCCTTTCCTCTACTGGATCACAGTTGTGTACATGAACTATGCTGGACCATATGGCAATCTCTTTCAATTCGTAAGAGGCAAAACAAGCTCCCTACCAACCCAATCTCAAGAGATCCAGGTAAAAGAAAGCCTACGGATACCAGCGTTCACACCTCTGTGTTCACAGAGACCAGTTACTGAATTCTGTCAATATACTAAAGTAATACCTAGGAACTACAGAAAAATGTTGCTTCAAAAGTAAGAGCAGCACTACCCATACTCACACAAGCATTTACAGCGAATTCCAGCTTCCCTCTCCACCATACACAAAACTAGTCAGCTGCCTACATTGCAACTTCGAGTATTCCAGAGAAAAACCAAAGACTCAGATGCATTTCAGCATGCAGGAAGGATTTGGCTTAAGTAAGACTCCTGCACTGAAGGAAAATCAGTGCCTGTTTAATGAGCAATGCATGCAGAGGATGAGACTACTCACAAGAGACTGAAACTGAAGAGGAGAAAGGTTGAAAGCTGAGAAGAAATCTCTGTAGCTCCCTGGAAGCTGCCAGGAGGAGGCAGGTCAAACAGAAATGTCATGGAGATGGATTTTCCTTTTGCAGGGGAAAACTTTAGAGTTTTATTGAACAACAAAGTGCAAAAATCTAATAGGAAAACAACCTCCAGACACAGCACCTCAGGAGAAATTCCACTACTCACTCTCAGCAAAGAGCCACTAAATTTCTCACAAAGGCCCAACCTTTGGATAACATGAAGTTGTGTTTAGCACTTTGGTAAAGCTAGGAGTGTCTGATAAAATATATTGGACTAGGATCCTGCTAGTTCTCTTTTCCGGAAAATTAAACCAGATTTTCACTGAGACAAGATCTTACAAAATAATCATATTTTACACAACAGCTTTTTGTACAAAATTTCGTCTATACTTCCATACTAAGTTTTCAGAAATACCACTTTCACGATGAACTTGCAAGGAACAGATGTGACAGATAATTGTTTCCCCAGCTGGAGCTTCGTAATTTTTACTTTTTAGTTTAGTTCAGCTAGTAGAGTCATTAAGCATGTAAGTGTATCTGTATAACATCACAGTAATCTAATTTCTTTATTTTAAATTTACTGTTCTTAAGTTCTTTACTACCACATAGCTTATTAAGAATAACAAGAAGCAACTGTATCAGCAGGAGAAGGGAGCAAACTGAAAGCAGCGTAAGGTGTTGCCCATTACCTGCCCTAAAGAAACACAAAAACCACCAGAGACACAACTGCCAACTAGCTGGAGATACATCTTTGATTTGTCTATTTTAAAACATAACTTCAATAAAAATCAAAACTAGACTACAGTTCACCATTGCATCATTTCTTCTTCAACACTGTACGCAATGTAGAGAAATGCCTGGGCCATATGGGCTAAGATTGAGTAATAGTCTGCCTTCAATTTCTAGGTATTAATGCACCTGTAATCTGCAATCACAGACCCAGGACATTTGATATACTAATAACAGAAGTGTGATTGTAAAGAACACTCATTCCTCATGTTAAGGTTAAATATTAATTCCTTAAGGGATTTTAACATTTGTCTCTATCTACACTTCATTAAAAAAAAGGACATAAGCTATTGAAGAAATAAGGAATGAGGTGGCCAAGAGATTTTAACAAAATCTCTACGTACTAACTATGCACTAAACTAAGAGAAAGTCTGTATTTGCCTTAGAGAGAAAAAAAATCATCCTTTACTGAAAGGCTGCTCTAGACATGACTAAAAATTGCCATTTCCAGAATAACAAAGAAAACCAATCTTCATTAACAGCTATAAAAAGAAGGCACCTTTGTGTTGTCTTGGTTCTGCTTTATGTCAATTAAACATCCAAAAACCTTACAGCTTCAAATGGTAGCATGAAAAAGTTGAAGGGTTATAACCCTCCCTCACTTAAACCTTGCAATGAACACCAGCAAGAGAATGTCACGATGACACTTTCAACCTACAGAAAACAGCTGTAAAGGACCACAACCAACCAACCCAATAAACAAACAAAAAACCCAACAAAAAACCAACCAACCAACCCACCCCACAAAACAAAAACCACAAACAATCACAAACCCCCAAATAAGCCCACTCTTGAAAGAAACTTTACAATCCACGTTTAACAGCAATGAGTTAAAATACTAAATAGTCTAAAAGTTAAAATACTAAATCTCAGAAGTCCTACAGGGCAATATAGATTTCAGAAAGCTCATGGAACCACTTTAGGAACCACTCTAATTCACACCACAATAATTTAAGGTTCAGTTAGTGTCAAGCACTATTACTTCTTAAGGGCTTTTCTCAGACAGATTATATGTCAAACAAATTTAACCCTAGAGATGTAACATGATCTTATAATAGTTATGACTAAATTACAAGTTTTAAAGCAGACAGCCATCAAAGTAAGGCGAACAGGCAATAGTGGATTCAGGAAATGTACATTCCCCCATAGTCAGCTAATGGCAACTTTAATAGGATGCGATGGATTTTTCTCCACCGGGTGAAAATACTGCCTGCATTTCTGCTTCAACAACCCACGCCAGCTGACTAATGGAGTTATATTTTTGTCTCGTGTGAGGACGGTTACTTACCCATCCTCTAGCAGTTGCAGAATGAAACACTAATAGCAGCTGTGGGGCGAACAGAAAAGCTGCTCTATTTGGTAGCCAAGATCCAAAGCACAGGCCTTTCCTCTCAAACAGTGGAGCTCATTTTCTGTCACAGGGTGACAAAGAGACACGGCACAGAACAAGGCCACTTTTAGGGTTTAAAGTAGCTAACTGAAGATAGTTTTAAGGGTAATAAATCTTCACAGAGAGGAAAAGTAAAGGATTCGCAGAAATCAAAAATAGCATTATTGGACAGATATGAGCCCTTGGGAGCTTAGAAGTTGTTGGAAGAAATACCAGTGGACTGAAACAGGTTTCTTAAAACAACCCCTATCAAATACAATTACATGTAAAAATTCTTTGCCTTGGCATTCCTGATCATAGCAGACCAATCCCACAGAAACACTTCTGCCACACTACTGAATAATCAGCATATGCCTGCAACTAGAAACATCTTACGCAAGCACTGGGGTTTCAGTCCTGCAAAAATTTAAATATACCACTCTGAGTAGTTCTACAGATCTCTGTGGAAGTCTGTAGAGTTTATCACACCCATAAAAGCTAACACTTATTTATAAGTCTTGCAGGATAATTGGTTTTGGCAAAATATAAACAACATTGCTCTAATAGTGTTTCAACATCATGGTCTCCTGCCTTAAGAACCAGGCACTCTGGTAAAATCTGTCATTCTTCTTATAATGAGTGGCAGCTGCATAGCCCACGGAGACATTTAAACTTCTCTTTGCATTTTTTTTAAAGTTGCAGAATAGTGCTTGGGCATTCTTTAAAAGTAGCAATAAAGCTAACAAGTGAAGCTGATAAAAGTTGCCTAGAAATGGTTTCTTACTACTGCCATGGATACCACTGGTAGGATTAGAAGAAATTCTTAGACAAACTATCTATAGCTTCCAACACTTCCAACAGTACATCAATTAGGCTTTGGAGTTTACTAGGTATTTTTGCAGAACTCAGTGCACCGGGTGACAGGGCAGTAACTCAATATGAGAAGCAGTCTTAATAAAGGACTCTAATGTTCACTGTACTATATATTTCAATGAAAAAGCTTAAAAATCTTCTACAAGAGGAGCTTTCAAATAGCAAGACAGGCATCTGAAATAATTTTAGAAACTTAATGCCAGTAGTTTGCCTAATTGACTTTTAAATGCATAACTAAAACTAGGCCTTAGATTTCTCTCCTTGTCAGTTGTCTTTGTCTTTTCAGCATTGTCTTACTGTCTCTATTGCCTTTCATTTTAACTTCTAGCAAGGATAAACCTGAGCAAAGAAAGGGAACTTTGCTAACTGTCAGTGCCATTGAGAATGAAAAGAATGGTATATATCACCTCCTGCAGTCGTTACTGCTTCTGCGAGCCCCAGCTGAACAGCAGATCTTTCTTGGCAGAAGGCCCAGATCTAATAAGGGGAAAGGAATTAATGTATTTTGTAGACATAGGTAGCTCTTACAGCAGGTTCACTTTTGTCCTTCCATTCCTCCAAACCCTATTTTCATTTGATACCTTCGTCTATCTAACCTCACCTTGAAAAACAAGACAGTTTCACTGATGATACATCACCAAGACTTTACAGCTGAGAAAGCGTTGCACGTAGCAAGAACAACCTCGGTTTAATTTACTTCTAAGAAATTGTCTACAAGAAGTCCAACAACACTACAAGCAATGAAGGGAAAAAAGTAATGTAAAATACTCAGCAGCTCTCTCAAACCTGTATGATTTCACATTTACAGTTTGCAATTCCTTGCACTGAATTTATTTCTGTTAAGCACACAGTTTGTTTAAAAAAACAAAACAAAACAAATCAAACAACACTACAGGTAACTGAAACACAGTTTAATTTTGAAGCATATCCCTAATTTTTAATCAAGAAATGCTTTGATTGCACCCCAGATGTACCAAATGTAAAGCAGCAGAGCCAAAAAACAAACAAACAAACAAACAAACAAAAAACCACCAACAAAAACCCCTCCCAATTTCCAAGTATTAAGGAGCCAGCCCTGACTAGGGACTGAAGGAAGGCGACACATGCAATCCCCTCCCCACTTCATGAGGTCTTTGTTCAAAGTCAAAGCCCAAGAGCACCAGTTCTTGGGAGGTCTCAGTTCCCTTTCCTTCTGCTAAAACACTACTTTAGCATCCAAAAGAAAGCAGTTCACACCGACATGACTATAAATTCAATGCATTTCCTACCGAAACTGAATTGCTAAGTTTTTCCCTAGAACATGAAGCTTACTGTTTTATCTGATTACCTTATTCACGCAGTTCTTGTGAAACAAAGTGTTTCAAGAAAAGAAATATCCATGTGATATACAATGCTCTGAAATACTCTTCTTTAGATACTTATTTGACGTTCTAACATGCAAACATGAACAGCAAACTATACTAAAAGATTAAAAACTGACTAATGTGGCATAGCCATTTCCATTCACTTCAACTTCTGAATGCTGGAAAGCACAACATTTGTATTAAGGACAAGCCATCCAAAACAAAATTACTGCTCAAGTAAAATGAAGTCCTACCAAACAGCCACATGCTAAAAGTTTTCCACCAAAGAATCAAGAAACAAATAATATACTTCAGCTCAAACTTTCTGATGAGGAAACAAATGAATGCAGAATTTAACCAAGTATAGCAAGTGGAAAAGTCAAAGAAAGGATGCCAATTAAATTTTTTTCCAGATCCTTTATAGCAGTTCTTATGCTATTTTGTTAATTATTAATATCTTACAGTAACAGCAGCATTAACATCCTATGATAATAAAATATAGTACTGAATCATTACTAATTTGTCATGTCCTTGGAATACTTCATGGAGGTATTAATCCTATCTCTGAAGATCTTCACTATCTCAGTTAAGGTGCTTGAACATTTTCAAAGGGAGATCTGCAATCTCCCAGGAAAGGGAAACTGTAGCTGACCCCTTTGTAGTTTTCAAGTAGTTCTGAACTTGCCTTGGCACCTGCCTTGTCACAAAAACTTCCCCAAATCACTACAAACCACAGATCTGCTTTACCATTAAAAAGCAAATAAGTGAGCAGTTAAGTTCAGTGGATTTTAAATAAATCTACTCCCACTCTCCCTCATTAGCTGATCTCAACTGTAAATTTGCTTTAGATGATTTAAGAGGTGGCCATTAACTACATAGAGACAAAGTTATTTTCTGTGTCAAAATGACAGCACCTGTGCTATTTATTTAGTGAAACTGGATTTGTCAGTGTTGGTAAAATGCAGGCCATTAATGGAATTCTTTTTATTTCTATTTTAAATGGCTTGTGTACTTCTGAAACTTTACCTTGTTCTGAAATACTTCACAGGTTGACCAGAAGGATCTGAAGAAAACAACCAAAAAACAAACCAAAAAACCCTGAAAATAACCCCAAAATTCCAAATCCATTCTGAAGAGTTAAGTAATGCAAATTATGTAAATAGTCTATTAAAAAACATTAAAACAAATGCACCCATAGCACGTATCAGTTATACCACTACAAAACTTCATGCAATTTGGGGGAGAAGGCATGTAAAAATAAGTTCAGATTTAGATCTCTTAAAAAACACCCACAGTATTATGAAGATTTCTTGTGCATACCCTTTTCTGCATTAATGAAGAGGCATCAACTTCCAGACCATCAGAGCTACAGACGGATAATTTCATGCAATCTCAAGCAGTATAATTAATACTGAATTCAACTTAATTCCTGTGGATCTTGGAACCTCATTTGGTAGCAGCTTTAACTACCAAACTGAGCAACTGCTGCTGCAAGGCTTTGAAATGAATAAACCACACACAAAATGTTTTCCTTTGTGAAGGAAGTGGTATATAATGGAGCTCGAGAGACTGAAGATGTATGAACAGAAATTTTATCAACAGGAAAAAACAAGCCTTAAAAAAAAAAAAGATAGACAGAAATAATACATAATTCTTCCTACTTCTGTCAGATATTTGAGCAATTTCTGATCGTGCTGTCTATAGAAGTTAAAGACATACAAATACTACCTTCCTATTTAAACCTTGAGAAGTATCAATCTGAGCTTCTTGTCATCTAGTGGAATAATGCACCAAGACAGGGTTAGACCAACAGTACTTCCTACTTTTTGACCAGCACTGTTACTGACAAAGGACATATTCCAAAGTCAAACAGAAGCAATTCCTGACAAAATTATTTGCTGAGCTATAATAAGAACTCATTTTAGAGGAAAGCAAAAATAGTCCTTTGGAGAACATTATATTCCAGTGTAAATAAAGACAACAGAAGTTGCATCCTACAGAAAACACTATACAACCAAACTGATTTTCTTGGTTGATGATAAAAGCTTGAACAGCATCTTTCAACTCAACTGTTGAGACTGCATTTCTCAGAAATCAAATATGCCATTTTATTATATAGAAAAAATAAGGAAATATTTGTCCCGGCCTAAGAATACGAAACCTGCAAGAATACCTCTCTCACCAAATAAACCCTGTACCACAGATATCAAAGCTGTAACTGGGAAACGACAGTTACACTTTCTCCAACGTAAAATATCCAGCTCTAAGTTAGACAAGAAACAAACAAACAAACAAAAAAATGGAGACAGCAGATCCTTTCTTCTGTAGGAAGCTATGATTTCTGCACTATCTGATTGTAATTGCCTTGGAAACAATCTCTGAAGCAACCTCAGAAAAGCTGGCCAAGATTACTCTTGCCCTTGAGAAGCGACACTTGTTGCTTCCTCCAGCATCAGGAAGTTAATTAGGATATCTCCTGCAACTTCTCTACTGAAATAATCTTTTCCTGAAGCACATGGCAGAGATCTGGATCATCATGCCTTGTTTGGGATGATACACTGATTGAAGCTCATTGTCTGCACCCTCTAGCTGAAAGGAGCATGAGGACCTTTAAGCTTACCTAAAGCTTTTACTTTATACATTGGGCTTCAGTTGTGAGGGTCAAGCTCATGCAGCGCTGGTTTGCTAAAAGATAAAAAAGCCAATCCTATTCCTCCCAAGAGCTGCTCAGACCTAAAAAACCACAGCTGAAGTAACAGCTTTGGTAGACTTATTTCCACTTATTCTACAAGTTTAAACCATACATTTTGATTTTGTTCAGAAAAGAAGCTATACATGTAACTGCAGATCTACTTCAGGAAGATTTGTTCACAAATGTCAGAAGAGTTGAATTTTCTGTAGTGAAGTCACTCAACATTGATTTTTAACATTTCTGTAATGTCATCGTCTTTTATTGCTGAAAAGAGGATGAACTCACAGTCTGTGGGAAGCATTCTGACTTTCCACAGCAAAGGAAACACATTTTTATTTGGGTTATGTTTTTGTTGTCCCAGAGTAGCAAAACTGAGGGTTCTTGCCAACACTGCTCAAGGGTAAAACCCCTGTATCAAGACCTGTAAGGGTACTCGGTGGTCCAGTCAAAATGTCTCAGAGACACATACCAGCACCTTTTTTCCAGAGAAGATTTTCAGAATAAGCTGTAAGAGAACACTAATACAGAGAAATCTTCAGGAAAGTGCTTCCTAAAATGCTAAAGACAAAACCTACAAGGATGGGTCTCTCTCCAAAAGCCAACATACTTAAAACCAGAGAAAGATACACCACTTTCAGCAGTAAAAGAAATTAAACAAAATACAAATAACATAATAACTAATGCAGTAAAACAACACTTTTAAGAAGGTACAGCAGAGAAAGAGAGGGGAAAACCTGAAAAGCTCCTCCAATTAGACAAATAAGCTTCCCAGTTTTCCCCTAGTTAACCGCAACTTGCTCCAGAAGAAAGAGAATAAAAGCCCCCCCCCCAAGAAATTACACTATACTAAACTACAGCACTCAAAATTCATGTCTTGTTCTGGAATATCATCCTTGATTAGACCTGTTCTTCAAACAGGATTCAACTAACAGATGAAGAGCAGCTCATGTTTTTTACTGCGCTTCAGGTGAGTGAAGGTGAACATACTGTCCCGTTGCAGGTAGCCATAACCGAGACATGAAAAGTAGTAAATTCATGCACTGGCAACCTGGGGAGCTCGAAGGAAAACAAAACTGGTTTCCTGTCAGTGACAAACATACATGCTTCCACAAGCATCTCCTTTACATTGTGGAGAGCGCCTCAAGTATATGACATAAGATACTTAAAAGCCAGTGATAAGGCAATGCTACTTCTTCTGAAACCATTTCCAAAAAGTCCTCTTCACCTCCCAAACTGAAAACAGAGAAGTGTCTAATCCTATAAGAAGATTCCCTCAGCCTGCCTGTAGCCAAGAAGCTAGGATGGAGATACGGTCACAGACTCAATTTTCAGGGCCCCAGGCAAATGCTTAACTGATTTCTGCAAATCCTCCATTACCTAACGCAGTGTTGTTAACATGCACGATTCTTTCCCATCACCATAGTAACAAAGCACGTACAATTTAAGGTGCATATGGGGGCTCTTCTAGAGGATGTGTCAAGCTGAATACATCTAAGACAATACAAGATATTTTAAGCTAGACCCGTTCAGTACAAATACAGAAAGCATGAAAGTACTGCACTGAAGATCATCACAGGACTGTTTAAGCATTGGTTACATATCCATTAAAAAAGTTTTCTGAAGTAGATAATGAAGCAGGATTCAGTCAAGACACTTATGGGCCTTAAGGCACAAACCCAGCTGTGTAATAACAGCCTGATTTTAGACACTCTAACTTCTTCAGGAACCAGACAGCAGAACACAGTAAAGAAAAAAAAAAAAGAACAATACACTTTACCCACAAATTGCACACACACACACAAAAAGGTAGAAAAAAAGAGAGATCTAATTAGAAAAATATATTTACCGATTAAGAAATGACAAGAAACTGGTATTCCAATGAAAGCTGCAAGTACTTTGCTCTTATGTGCCTTCATTATAACACAATATAAAAACAAAGCAAAACCGTAACAATCTTGTTAGAACATTGCTTTACTTTTCAATATTAGTATCTATGGAATTTTAATGCTTATTAAGATGCAGCTTTCAATTGCACAGCACCACCTGCACATGATCAGAAGGTGCAGTTCTCCTCTGACACAGGACAAGTGGCAAATGAGGCAAGGGGCTGTAAAGAAGAAAAAGGCATTTCCTAGTATTGAAGGTTTGAGAGCAAAACCCAGGCAATCTGATTATATTCCTGGCTCTGTCTCCTTATCAAAATCATCAAAATTCATACCCTCTGGTCACATGGATTATACTTGCACGAACAATCTCGGTTCTCAAGCCTAAAAAGTCTCAAGTATTTTATTTTACAACTTTGCATCCCCTTGGCACACTCATTATGCACTACTGGTACCAGCAATCATAATTTCTTCTACAGTGTTGATTTTTTTTTTCCCCCTGTTAAAATCTTGCAAAAAATAGACAGCAACCTCAACAATTTTTTTCCATAACACAGTAGCACAGATCAGTAGCATTGAACTACAAGTGGAACTTGCAATGATATTAGAAAATTGCCCCCTGAAGAGGGCAAAAAAATATCCATCCTGAGTCTACCCCACTAGGAAACCTCAATCTATTCTTCATCCTAAAGGGAGCAAAGACAGCTGATTAGCAAAGTAACTAGTGCTTAAAAACATACAGGTTTAGTACATAAGGTCAGCCACTTATGTAGATTTAAAAAAAAAATCCCAAACAAAACAGGACTTCCCATTTTAAATTTACAGGCCTCAATTCTAAACCCTGAATTAGCTTCTTTACACCTTTGAAAAACGTGTTTCTATTCAAGGCTCAACATGTACCAGCCTCAACCACAGCCTCCCTATTAACGTATGCTATACTGGGGTGCAGAGCAAGCATGCCATGCACAGAATTAAATACCTACGGCACACATTACTTCATCATGCCTAAGAGGCTGAAAAGTTTCTAGGAAGCTACATAAAAATTCCAAAATCCAAGCAGGGTCTGTACTCCCACCTTTCACTACCCTTACTTAATCCTTTCAAAAGGTTAAAGGAAGAGAAACCACTTCTGCCCTCAAGGTGTATACCACTCCACCAAAATAGTTCTGCACAATTTCTGAAAGAAAAAAATTCTGGTCAGGAATCCTCCCTGAGAGTTAGATCCAGCCAGTTCTGTGCTTACTGAGGGAAGGCAGTCACTCTCAGTAACAATGTTTAATAAACCTGACACTAGTTTTCAGTAATTACTTGTTTTCTTAATGAAATTCTTGATGCTTCTTGTTGCTACACTTATTCACAAGATTTGACTTTAGTAAAACTGAAATAAATCAGTTTAATTTTTGCTTTGACAAACTACAGTTAGTGTTGCAACTCATCAGTAAAAGTCACAGAAAAATGGTCATTGTCAACAGTTGTCAGATCATCTTGGGGAAGACCTATTTATTTGTTACTGCTTTTTCTGGAGGTTTTGGGTTTTTTTTTTAATTAAAAAAATAACATTAATTAAAAAAAATAAATACAAAAAGGACAACTCTGTTCCATAGAGTTTAATGTGTGCTCTCACAAACCATTCAAGCCGAACATCAGCTCACATAATTTCTGTAAGTTCTGAACGGGTGTTTGACTTCCTGAGGCGGAAGTACAGATTAAAACCCTTCCTCACCTAACTATCAGAAACAGCAGTAGCTAGAATTCCAAAATGTAAGGTTGAATACATCTGGGGAAAAAATCATACAAAAAATTATTTTCCATATCATTTCTAAGATGGTTAGTTGTTCCAACAGTATACATTTTTGGAATTCTTGTGTAGCACACCCATGAAAAATATTTTCTTCTGAATGGAAGTTCGGTATTAGCAGCAATGCAAAATGGAGCACAGTAACTGCTTAAGTTTCTATGGCCTATTTTCTGTGTTTGATTTGAAGTATTTACTGTCATAGGACAGCGAGTTCTTAGATAAAAAAAATGTGTGATCTCCTTGCATATATATATATATATCATCCCTATGCTGGAACTTTTTTATTATTATTAATTTTCCCACATTATTTGGAGCACTGGGAATTAGGGTCTACAGCTATCTGCAACAAGCCAGTAATTATTTAATCAGAGACACATTTATTAACAATTTTAGTACTTAAAGCACTTAAGTGCAGGGGGGGTGGGTGGGGAGGTGGTGTCTGTGTTTGTCCCTTAGAACGTCCAAAGATTTCTTGGTTGGTTGTTTTTAAAAAATTCTTCTCTTGTCATATGTAGGAGAAAACCAGTGAATATTAAGCACTGAAAATCAATAAATGAATATTTTAACAAACTGATATGACAGGTATCAGCATGAACATTATATAAAAGATAAGCTTGACAAGATGTGAAAACACATGCACTTAAAATGCCTGCTTACTTCCTACAAGTAAGTGCTGTTCAATACCACCATAGTCTTAGAGACCAATTCCTATTACAGGTATTTCTCAAGTAGGAGAGACACCATGCTTATCCTCATGCCATATACCATAAAATGTTACCATATACAACATGATAAATACCACCCTCATGTGTAGGAAAAACCACAGGGAGTAGTGCCAGACAACAGATTTTACTGGATCACAGTCTAAGCACTAGCACAAAAAAAAAAAAAATCTTCTCTGTCAGAGTATAGGAGAAATAAGTGCAACAAGAGTATGTATTGCCATTGCAAATCTAGAAATACATGGTAATAGAATGTACTGAAAGAGCACCCAGTGCCCACCCTTCCCTCAGAAATCAAGCATTACTGAAGATTATTTCTGCTGAATACCAAGACTGGTCAGAAGATACACTTAAAAATACTGTAAAGTATTAAAAAAAATGTTGCCAATATATTTACCTCTTACTGAATTTCAGTTTGGAATATTTGAGCATATTAGTCACCAATAATTAAAAAAATAAAAGTACTTCACAACAAGATGTGCTTCTAAAAAGAAGAATGAATATTTTCAAGGGAGAGAAAGGAGGAACAAATTTTCTAACTTCAGGGACCATTTAATTTTTGTTTACAACCAATTTCAGCCATTCAATAACTGTGCAAACCTCTATTTAAAATTTGCTTGCTTAAATGTTCTTTCACATTAGAACAGAGAGGAAAAAGACAAGGATATTTTAAAACATACCCATAAAGAAACTGGGAGTGTCAACAACATGGCAACTCACAGTCATCTTTGAGGAAACTGCACATGTTCCAATCAAGAAAGAAGAGTATGAGGGAGAAAGCAAACATTTAAAGATTACAACACTATCATTTAAGACAACACATATTGCATGCCACATTACAGTTACTTTTTTTGTATCTAGGGAGCAAAAGACAAAAAAGTCAAAAGTATTTCCTTTGTTTCCTTTTTAAACTTGTGTCAATGTTCTGAAAAGTATTTTTTTTTTTTCTGGTGTTTGTCCTATCCCATCAAGTCATCACCAATGCATATCATTTCTCCAGATATACACAAAAATGGCTAAATAACAAACAAAAATGCCAGCTGTTAGCCTAAAAACCACCAGGAATGCCCTCACCTTTAATCTGGTGACTTCTGATCCTGTCAAGGTAATATTTCTTTCAAGAAACATCTCTACTTTTGAAACACATGCTGACGTCCTCTCTACCATTTTAACACTTCAAGAAAATGAAATTTTAAATGAACAAGAACACTCATAATTCAAGTATTATCACTGGCTCCAGTTACACTGAAACATACAGAAAACATTTTACTGCAATACCACAGTAATCAAGGAATGTTGCAAAGGGGACCCTTTTAAAAAACAAACAAACAAACCAACCAAAAATTCCCGACTCCCAGATTATGTAACACGCAATTTCAGTTTCACCCTCAAAATAGTGTCATGTAACAGAAAGCCAAAGAGAGAGCAAGAAGCAGTTCGTAGAATGAAAAAGCCTCCCCAGGACCCTATAAAGAACCGTTCCCCCAAATGAAACAGAACAGAACTGCAATGATTTCATATGATTTCATATGATCAATAGATTTAGAGTATGCCTTCCTAAAAAAAAACCCAAAAAACAAAAAACAAAACCTTTTACAAATTCCTTAGATTAAGGGATAAAGAATTCCAAAATCCATATATGCCATTAATAACAAAAGGAAAATTAGCCTATGAAAGGTGTTGAAATCCTCCCACAACTAATAATAAAACCAAATTAATTGTCTTTACTTTCTGCAATATGATTTCGTGTTCATCTTTCAGTATCTGGGCTTGTAATACAAGGAGTTCTGAAGCACAAATGAAGCCTAAACAGTATTTTCATAAATGCTGAAGAAAGTCTTGAATATATCAAGTAGGCAATTTATTTTAAAAATTTAGGTCAGCTTTACTTTTTCAAATCAACACAATGTTTATAACAACATAATCTAGAGGACAGTAAGAACATAGGGCAGTATATACTTTGTGTTTCTTTACTTTATAATGTCTTAATTACCTAGGAAAATGAGTGTAAGATTACCTACCCATATGTAGCAAAACAATTAGCATTAGGCTGAATCTGTAAAAATACAGTACATAAAACCAACTCTGAATATAATTCGAGAGCACAAGTATTTCCTGAAAATGAAAGAGGCCACCTGCAATACAGAGGAACGTAAACAAGCCAATAAAGCAGTGCTCCTACTTTCAACAGCAGCAACTCAGACTCCATCTTAAGCCTGTCATCATTCATCCCTTCTGAATGGGGACTACATAACGTAACAATTATTCTGTTTTACTTAACACTGAAATTCAGCAGCATTTCCAGACAGCAGCAAAATCTGCCACCGAAACAGGAATCTGGTACAGTGCTTGCTGACCTGCCTGCTTTCACATTATTATGTTAAGTTGCATGAACAGCGAATTAACCAAGTCCACAAATCCCCCTAATTCCTTAATTTAAAAACTGTCAGTATTTGTGCACACCACACTGTGTCCATGCTGACCACACTGATTGCAAAACACCACTGGGGGGGTGTGTGGGGAAATTATCTGGAGGTATAGAAATACTCTCATTTAAATAATACTTAACTCACAAATACAACAACTTTGTTACAAGAACAATGCAAAAGCCATCAATGAAGATTCATCCATGACAATCAGAATTTTATAAGGCTGTCTTCCATATGTTCATGACTGACACGAAACCTAATAGTCCTTAATGCAGCTTAATTAATTAATCTTTCCCACCACCACTGAGAATTCAGCATTATTAACTGAGGTCAAACTCCAGACACCACAAATATTTACATCTTACGCCATAAAATGAAGTTTTATAAGCAAAGAATAATGCTCAATTACCAGAATATTCCCAGTAGCCACAATGACACAAAAAGCACTGCAACGTACCCGTATTCACCCTTATATGCCAAGAGATTTGTTAATGAATTCAGGGCCATTGATATAATCAATTACACTGATAAAATTAAACACAGTAAACTCTTAATATAGGATAAATTTCAATTTGTAGATCTACCCTTTTTTCACAAAGAGTTTCAATCAAATTTTCTGATTATTTAAAGAGACATGCTTGTACTATGTCCAAAATCAACCAGAGAGGAACCATGATTCTGACCTCACCAAAAATGCTGTCAAAGAAAGCAAATGAAACTGAGAAGGGAAATATTTTTCTTCTGATATTCTACTAACCAAAGCAAAAACATTTATTCTCTGAGAAAAGGCGTCGTTTATAGTGCTTTGTATACACGTTTAGCTCTAAACCAACACTGAATTAACTCAAAACAAATACTGTACGTGAGCTTTCTCATTTTCAGAAAATATTAGTAATCTTTTAGTTCTTCTCTTCTAACAGCAAAGCCTCCTCCACTCAACAAATGTATAACCACCTTAGCGTAATTTGTTAAGATAATGAAATAGTGTATTCACAAGCAGTGAAAATCACCATTTTAACACTGGCAACCACAAAACAGTTACATCAAACAAATACATTGTCTGCTTCAGGGATCAGTCATCACCGAGTTGAATTCAGTTTTATTTCTTGAAGGGTTTCAAAACATTTAAAATCAAAGTTAACACACTAACCACTAAACAGTTTATGCCATATTAAAAATATTTGTCTCTTCTGATTATTTCAGAGGTCTCTTCAGACACGACACAGATTAAGGAAGAAATAACAATAGCTAATCCGCCATAAAATTCCCAAAGTAAACAGACATAAACGAACTGCATTGCCGATTTCCATAAATTCAGCTGTCTTCACTGTTACCTGTGTTGTATTTTGTAACAGGCACCATTTTCAGACGTCTCATTAGGTATGACTGACTTCCTTCTACACTATGTTGTTTATCTCGCAGATGTAAGACAGTATTGTTCAATAAAATGTAAATTACCCAGAATGGATTAACATACTGTCTTGAAAGCTCATTCATCATAATGCATTTGATTTTCGGTGCGTTTCATTTTTGAGTCAGTATTTCTGGAGGGGAATGTATTTCACCGTTTTATGAACAAAAGTCTCTCCTGTTTATATGTTCAATGGTACAGCGAGTAAGTGCTTCTGAATTAATGCTCCTTTACTGAAGCATTTATTTCCATTATATGGAAAAAGGCAAACACAAACCATAAAAGCACCCCACCCCTCCCCCCATCTTTACAGTAACTTCCCATGCACGCAGCCATAACCCCTTTTTCTGCTGCCCTCTCGAATAAACCTGCCGGCCTGGCTGCCTCTCCCTCCCTTCCCATGCAGGTCTGATCTGCGAGGCTGCTGAATGCAGACACTGTACTGCACTGTGAATGGACAGCCAGGTATTTTATGAATGGAGCGGATCACGTGCTCCCAGCACCTCCCCGAGCTGATATTTCCCACATAACTGTGTCAACAAGCAGCGAACAGCACATATTAATACAGCCCGTCCTGGAGACCTTCCTCCGCAAGCTGCTGCCTGCAGCCGGGTCCTGAGCACAGGAGCAGCAGCTCTGGGCACTCGGCAGGTCAGGTTTTGCCGCAGGTCAGCGGTGATGACAGCAATTT
>JAAGNO010013273.1:0-23841 GCA_033439905.1 Ceryle rudis | reverse complement strand
CGCTCCGCTCCGCTCTGCGCGGGCAGGCAGGCAGGGAGGGGCGGAGGGGGGCAGCCCCCCCTCTCCCCGCGCCTAGCCCGCCGCTGCCAGCCCCGTCAAGGGTTGGTTGCTCCCCGAGGCTGCCGCGGAGCCCGGAGGAAGGCGTCGCTGGGGCTCTCCCTCTTGATCGCTTTCTGCCTTTCTCCCCACCACCTCCGCCCCGCAGCTCGGCCTCCTTCGCATCCCCGCCGTACGTGCCCAGAGCTGCAAGTGCAACCCGCACACCGCGGTCAGACCCGCGCAAAACTTCGGTCGGCCATTTCCCTCCCCAGGAGACGGGTGAATTGTAACGTGGCAGGGTAATTCGAAAATAAGCGTTTATTACTCTTATCGTTGCTGCTGTTGTGATTTTTAAGTGCTTGCTCTTCACTCTTCTCAGGTTCACTGCGAGTTGCATATGTTTTGAGTGTTGCTCGTTTCCCGTCCCTCTGTCTCCCCCTGACCAGTGCTGTGTGAATCCCTGCATTCTGACTTCGACTTTATAGCTTTCTGTGAAATCCCAATGCCTGCTCCAAGAAGCAGACCTTTTGGGGAGATTCTTTATGAGAAAGAACGATTTGTTATCCTTTTGTTGAAGAAAGCAGTCACCACCACTGAATCCCTTCCCCTCCTCAACCCCCGGAAAAGCAATCCACCTTTTACATCCTCATTTTACCCAGAAAGATGCATGAGCTGAATGAATGCGGACTTAAATCTATCGCTGCTTAAGTTTCCCGTGTCAGACACAACCCAATAGTACCGGGAACATATACAAAATTGTGCAATACTGACATCTAACTATGTCATAGTCCTCTCTCTCCTCCTCAGCGGTATCATTACACCAGGTTAATTACGTTAGTCACCTCCCGGTTCTATACATGTAGCTCGCTCATTAACACAACAATCATAAAGAAAAGAAAGAATCTAATTCCTGATGCTGCCGATTTTGTTTCTCTCTGATCAGATTCATTGTTCAGTGAAATAAGAGAGCGGAAGAGCTGCTTTAGGGTCGCTGCCATTCTGTGCGGGGGAGTGGGGCTGAGGGAAGGGGGTGCAGGGAAGTTGAACCAGTCAGAGGGCTTCAGCCACGCTGCAATTTCATAACTCCATTTCTCTCTCCTCCTTTCTTCCTCTCTGGGCACAGACTGGGACTGCCCTTTGAGGACAAACTGCCCCAGGACTGTTGGACACAAAGAGCCCTATAGCAAGCAGCAGGGAGGGCACTGGCTGCCCTACAGACAAGTGATCATTTCCTCATTTGGCCGACACAGGCCAGGCTGCCCTCACGGCCGAGGCCAGCGTAGAGGTGTATATCAGCAAGCACTCATGTTGTCTGGCGTCAGTCGTATGCACATCACCACCAGCAGACAGGAAAGGCCCCGAGGGAGGCAGGAGAAGGGATGGAGGGAGGGGTGGTAGGAGACAGTGCAGGTTGAAACCACTGACATGTTTTGCGGGAAGCAATGCACTCCCTAGCCCGACCTGGGGGAATCCTGGCCTTGCCCTCTGCCATAGGAGCTGGGGTTCTCTTTCTGCCCTCAGGCAGCTGCCAAACAGCTGAGGATGGGCAAGGGGAGAGGTGGCCCCAGTGCGCATTTAGCACTCCGAATATTGCCTGATGCTAGAGTGTGGAGGGTGGTAGCTGTAGAGATGCAGAGAACACCCCTAATCTGGTGGAAGTTTATGGATCTTCAGGGATGGTCCTGTGTTGAGGAGGAAGCTCTATGAGGCTCTTAGCTAGGGAAGCTAGAGAAGATCAGGACTTCTCCACCCCTTCTGAGACATTGCCATTGAAAGAAGGAAGGGGCCTTGAAGAGGGAAGTCTTATGGGAGGAATAAATAATTCTTGAGACTCTGAGACATTTTCTTTTTGTGTTGGTGATCCACCCCAGTATTCAAGTCTTCTTATTCTGCAAAGGAGGGTAGAAAAGCTGGGCCAGCAGCCTGAAAGACTCTGAAGAGGAAAGACTTCAGCTGGCTTTTCTGGCACTTAACTACACCAGGCATCAACACAGCACGTGTGGACAGGAAAGGCACTCTGGAAATCTGCAGAGCTCATAGCTCCAAGGAAAGGTGGACCTCTCAGTTACTCTCTACTCTCAAAAAAGTGTAGCGTGGCTCTTTCAGTAATGCCACAGAAGCAACCTGGCTGGAGTGAGCAGAAGCAAAAAGGGGTTAGGCCCTCTGAAAGCTCACCTGTCCTTACATGCCAGCGTCATTCAAAGGGGAAGGGGAGAGAAGGGGTGCTGCTATGTGTTTTCACTTAGGGCTCACCTGAGCAGCCTGTGTGGTTAGGTGTTTATTTTCCTGTTTTGAATGGTAGAGCTTCTTTGGGTCAGGGTATGCCAGGCTGCACAGACAGGGGTTGTCTCTGGGACGAGGAGGTGGTATCCGAGTCCAGAGAGATAAGGAGGGTGAGCAAGCAGCCACTGCAGAGGTTGTGCATTTGCGTCTGCAGGGGACCCCAACACTGTGCAAAATTGCAAATTTCATCTCTAACATGAAAAATATTGCTGAAATGTCAGCTTATCTTTACATTTAACGAACCCAGTCAGATGCACAGGATGACACAGCAGCTGGGCCAAAACAGAGACGCTCAAACCAGTCCAGAACCGTTGCCTTTATTACATATTTCTACAGCTTTGACAAGTTTGGTTTCAAGTGACTACAGCAACAGGAGAGGGGCATGTTCCCCCCCGGCACCAAACCTGCCAGTGTAATACGGCCAGGTTTGCAGGGTGCTGAGTTCTTTAGTCTCTGTCTAAGAGTAGTAAGACCTATAAGGGCTCAGCACATCTCAGGATCAGGACTAAACATGGCTTTCTGCCTCACACCTCCCAATTTCCAGAAATAATTCTCTTCCTGCTACCCTACTTATATCCTCCTAGACCATTCACAACAATCCCTCTACAGTTCTAAATGCCACAGAAGAATGCAACAAAGGCAATGCAAATGCCAGAATGTCCTGTGTGACTGCTTGTGCTGTGGCTAGATGCTGTGCTGAGATTTCATCCTTGCTACACAGAATCATTAAAGATGATGATACAAAACAAGAATACAGAATAAAAACACAGTGGCAGATTTTAAAAACACCCTCATCTTGCTGAATAAGGCAACACTGAATGACATCTATAGAAGAGTAAGGAGAGAGAAATTAATAGTCTGGAGGAAATAGAGAGATTTTAAATTACATTTTAAACTACTTGAAATGAGAAGCTGATGAGACAGGGAGCCGCAGGAAGTCTGCTTCCAATGGCAAACCAAGAGTGCTGCTATTTGCGGCGAGAAGGGGCAGTGTTGTAGGAAAAAAAGGGGCACAAGGAAGATGCAGGGAGATAAAGGGCATGAAGTCGGAAGCAACTCCATGGGATGGTAATAGAACTGAATAGAGTGTTTGTGGCTTGAGCGCTGCAGTAGAGCTCTTGGAGACGTAGGAGGAAATCAGGCAGCGATAGTATATCTGGTATCTGGGAATCTTCATCCTGGGGAGGTCAGCTCAGAAGGAGCTGCTGTAATGAGATGTAAAAGAGATGGAGTCGATGCAGCTGTGTTTGCAGGCAGAGCAGAGGCGTTAATAGACAGATGCACCAGCAGCGGGATTGCTAGGAAAAATAAATTGGGGTTAGGGTGATGATTATAGAACTGGAAGCCAATGGGGCAGAGAAAACAGACGTGAGATATGATGGAGAAAAAGAATTAAAGTTTAAGAGATTTCACTGGGGGAATCTGAAAGAATTTATGTATTGTAGAGTTAGACAGACAGAGGGGGTGATGAGAGCAGAGCAAAGCTGAGGGTCCCGAAGCACTTAAGAACCATTATTCACATCTGCATCCCGGTGGTTTTCTTAGACCAATTTAACAAACTAACAAACTAAGGAAAGAAGAATCGTGGGTTGGTTTGTTTTTTTTTTTTTGCCAGAGAATTGCAGGTGGAGATGACAGAGCTAAAGCTAGAGATGATAGAGCTAGAGATGATAGAGCTGGAGCTGAGATAGAGATAAGGAGATAAATACAGATGGTAAAAGCCTCAGTGGTCCTCTCTTCTTATCTTCAAGTTCATGTAACTTGAGGATCAACATAAAATACAGTTTAAACATCAAATATTCAAATACTACAGGAGAGTCTTCTCCAGTGTAACACTGTGACCAGAAGGGAATAAAGAAGACGATACAGGGTACAGAGGTCTAACAACTAAATTTGTAGGTTCCCCTGTAAAAGTGGTGCTGGCGTTGCCCTGAGAGTGAATAAAAAAGCTCCTGTGTGGAGCTCCACAGTGGAACTCCGGCAGGGACCAAGTATGAAGTTATAAGGCTGCAATATATAACTCCCTCAGTTTCTGACCTATATCCTCTTCCAAGCTAAATGTTGTGCAAACAATTAATTTAGCCTCATAGCACTCTTACAAAGTAGCACGTTCATTAGTTTGCAGAGGCATCGAGGCACTGAAAAATTCAGAACATAATCGCAAAGACAACCAAAGCAAAAGTATTTGCACTGATTTTAGTGGGACCGGGGTGCTGTTACAAATGAGTTGGGTACCCATGGATACCCAAGAAATTTGTTCCAGCTTGAGTCTTGAAGCTCGAACTCCTGTGCTTTTCATGCAAGACTTCTTTTTCTCACGTAACCTTTTCTTCCACTGAATGGTAACCTTGGAAATATTTGCTACTTGAAGATGGTTGGGAAAATAACCCAAAAAGTGTCATCTCATGAGCCCTAGAGGTTCATTTCTTCAAAAAGGGAAAGGTTTCCTTCTTTACTTGAAAGAGATAGTGGGAGAAGACTGGTATTCCCAGGATGAATTTTCTGCCATGATGAATTGCCGGGATGTGATGCCTCCCTTTCTCTCTCCATGCCGTGCTGAGGTTTGTATGTACAGCAGCCTCATAATCAATAGGAAGAGAAAAAAAAACAACGATACAAAACCAAACCAAAAATCAATGCCTGCAACCCATTAACTCTAACAGAGGGCAGGCTGCTAACAAGGCAGGATTCCAGTATTAGGTAAATTATCCTCAGTGAGGATATATGCATAAATACATCTATATACACACACACCCCAACTTACTGAATAAGAGTAGCAGAGACAATAAGTTGTGAGAACATTCCCACTCTCACCAGCACGCCCTATCCCCACGTACTTGTATAACAGTTAAACTAAGGACACTATCCCACCCACTCCAATGTTGTCTCTCATGCTTTTCCACTCCAGAGCTCACAGTTTTCTACACTTGCTCTATAGTCCCAGGCTACCTTCATGCTGGACCGTATTGTATCTAAATGAATACATGCCTCTACACACCCTTACCCCTGCATAAACCTTACACCATCGAAAGCCAGTCTGACACCCACTTATTCACAAGCGTACAGCCATTCCTTCCACTTTGCTCTATCCCCAGATTCTACATGGAAACCCTTTGTTTTCTTCTCATTCATATCCAAAACCAGGCACAGATAATTCCCACCAACATCCACGTATATCCAACCCTGGAAGGATATTCTAGGAAGCAAAAGGTTGGTGAAAAGGTTGTGGTGAAATGGTTTTGTAATCAGAACCTGCTCCAAGGTCAAGGCACGGGGAAGGGGTTTCCAGAATGGATCAGAGAAGCAATGGGTCTCACTGCCCTTTGTGCATGAAATATGGACACAAACAACTGTCTTGCATCCAGTAAAGCCTTTTTCCACCCATCCACTGACTGTAACTAGAAGAGAGTTACTCCTGATCTGCCTCTCATGGAAGGGATGGTTTCTCCTGGTCAACTTCAGAACCCGCAAGTTAAGAAAGTCATCATTTCTTGACAGATAAGTTTACGAAACTCCTGTGAGGAAATGTGCATTGGCAGTATTTTGGTTCTTAAAGAACAAACAAACCCATTTTTGTGTAAACGTTGCAGTAAACAGAGAACTGCAAAGAATAAGACAAGAAAGAGAAAGGACAAGACGAGAAAGAGAAAGGATTTCTTTTCTTTTATTTTTTTTTCCCCCAGCTTTTCAGAATCTTCCTGGAAGCATCAGCACAATGATAAATGCTGAGGGAAAGGTGAGGCCTACAGTCAGGATGGTTCTTGTTGACGCTGATGGATATTCTGTGATATCAGGCTTTCTTACAGTGTAAAAGGCACAGATGAGGACGAAGAGGGTCCCACGAAGCCTAATCTATTCAATATCATCATTTAAAGCCACAGTGCAGCCCAAACACGAGCTCTTGCCATCTGATCCTCAGAAGCCACAGCCATATCACTGGGCAGACTCGCTCTCCTAGGTCTGGTGGTACTGATGTGTGTAACCCTTCTGCAAGCCAGCTATACACTCTTTTGTCTTCTTTAGGACATCCCTAGTTCTTCTTCTGTCTGTTAGTTTAGGGTGTCAGGGTTGGAATATTGAACTTCTCTGATGATCAGTAATAAATCAGGGTTAAAAGAGACTCTTGAAAGAACATCCTAAGAAAAACATGAAAAATGGGTAGTCTCTGGGATGGGTCATTTAGTCCCCCCGACTTTTCAGAGGGATAAATCAAGAGAAGCACGTCTGCCAACACATGCTCAGTTCAATGAGTGGGCAATCTTAGAAAATTCAAAGTCACCAGGTCCCATTGGTGTCAGTAACAGGTTACCTATTTGAATGTGAGAAAGGCTTCTTTCTGTAGTCCCACACAGTCAGGGAGGCATCCCGTGAGATGTACACGCACTTTAGACACTGTTTCAGAGAAAGCCAGCTGGTGCATTGTGTGCAGAGAGATACTATATGAATTCTTAGGATTTGGTTTTACATTACCATTGTAATGGTTTAGGATCCCCAATGTGAATTCCTATCGAGGAAGTAGGTTAAACACATCCGATTAAGCCAGCTAGATGCTAGACAGAAGCATTATGGTGATATGCAGAAGAATATACCATGGAGAGAAATTGTAGAGAGGTGATATTCTCTGTCTTGGGAATAGAGGCCCATTTTAAAAAGAAAGCAAAACACATATGTCTATCTAGGCTTCTAACTCCATGTTTAGACACTGAAGAACTGTCCTGATTTTCACTCGTGCTGAACGGTCAGCATCTCACATTGATTTTGCAGAGATGTAGAGGCTCCAAATGCCACTGAAAATCTGAATGTCTGTTTTGATGCCCTAATGTCATTTTAGCAGATAAACTTTGACCTCGTATAACAACAACATTCTTAATAGCAATTAAATCAGAATTCACGAGGCCAAATGCTGGGCTCGTTGGGATTTGCCACTTTCAGTCATTCACTGCAGCTACTGGCCACGTGTGAACATTTCTAGGAACAGTCTGAAAGCAGAGTTTGCTCATATGGTGGCAAACCATGACAAGTGAGGAGTCTACTGCGGAGCAAAGCAACTCCCAGCTGTGCACTTGGCTCGTGCAGCTTCACCAAACCAAGCCTGATAATGCCTTTCAGCCGTCTACGTGGGGCTCCTTAGCAGCACACCCCCCAACAGAGGCCAGCCAAACACTCCAGCCTGTCCTCCAAGGGTGTGGGGATATGATTCTCCCTTGTGTTTCCCGGATTTGTTTGCTCTGTCATTGCGCGCTTTGACACAGTGAGCAAGTCTGGTGGGGGGCCCAGGGAAGAGTACCTCTGCAATGCTCCCCTCTCCATATCGGGGACACAGGAACGTGCATAGGCGACAACAGCTCAGCGCAGGAAAAGGGACTCTTAGGCTGGTCATTCCTTAGGTTAAGGGGGTGTCTGGGAGATGAGCAGTCCCCTAGGCAGAGCTGGTCCTCCTCACGTGGTGACTACTGCATTTTTTGACAGGAGACTTGCAGGTTGCTTGTGTCTGCTAGCTAAAACTGTTCAGTTGACATCTTTCCAGTAGCCGGTCTGAAACGACAAAGCACTTCTCTATTTCACAGACCATTGGGACTCTTCTCTGCAACTGACCTATATTAGTTATAAGCTTCATTCGTTCTGGCCTGCACTCCTCTCTCTTCTCCCCCATGGAGCACATGCACTGCTCCTCCCCCTCAAACAAACACCTTTACACATCCAAGGACATTGTAAAAATAAAATGATCACAACCTGGCCCTCCGGGAACCTCAGTTTTACAGTTTGTCCCGCTCTGATGCCAGCAGAATTCACAACCCAGTTCAAGAGAGACAGACAGTGAGTGAGAGAAAGCAGGCAGACAGGCACAGATAGAAGGAGACAGAGGGATCAGGGAGAGATCAAAAGGAGCAGGAGAAAAGAAACAGGGCAAGCAGAAGGAAGAAGATACAACAACAAAGGACGGCACGTAAACTAGGAGTCTAGAACACAACCAAGAAAGAGGGCTGGAGTTCTAGGGAAGGGTGAAAATTTAAAATAATAGAAAGTTGAAGGAAGGGATGAAGAAGGAGATGAACAAAAGACAGAGGAAGGGACAGACAAGAGATGAAATGGTCAAAGGGAGGGGTGGGAAGTTGAGTCAGACAGCAAAGCAAGGTGGCATCTATGACACAAGGTGGAAGAATTAAGAAGGTGCCTGTGAATTTGGGCACTGCTTTTTCACATCTCCTTTTCCATTTAGAGTATACTGTGAGGAAAAGGACAAGAGGAGGGGGAATAAAAGGCTGGATAAATAAACGCCTAAGCTGCCATCTTAAACAGCTCCTAGCAGTCAAGCAGGTGCACTGGAAACATGTAGTCCACAGCTTGCAAAAGCTCAGGTACGCATTGCCGTTCTGCAGGCGGGAAACAGTCGGCGCTAGCACGGTGGCATTTACACTCCCTGGCCCACTGGGTCTCTCTGTGCACTGGCACCGAGCCCTGCGTACAGAAAAACGCCTCTGCTTAGTGCTGTGGAACTGTGCTCTGACCTCGGCCCTGCGTCCTCTCTCAGGTCCCAATAGGAACACCTCAGCCCCACACACATGAGCACTGTTAGCTTCCGTTCTCTTTCTTCTTTCTCTCTCCTCCCCTCTGCCTGATCCCAGTTTGTGTTTGCACTCAAGAGCTGCCTCGCCTTCCCAGGCCTCTCTTTTCCCTGCGGTTCATCTCTACCCTTGCTCCTTTTTTCCCCTCTGCCTTATCACTCTCCTCTTTCCTTACAGCTCTTCTTCCTCACCGTCATTCGTTCAGCTGCCCCTTACACAGGACTAATAAACACACGCTCCCCCCACACAAACTCTTTATCGCCATCTCTGCAGTTTTCAGCTTACCTATTACTGTAGTACCCAGCTGACACACCTCTCTCTCCCACAGACAAGCCCTCCATCCATCTCCACACCACTCACCTGCCAAATCTGCCTGTCTCTCCTTCCTACACAGCCTTCCTCTCACTGTCCCCCAGCCAGTCCAATTCTTTGTCTCCCCCTGCCCAGTTCTTCTGTCTTTCCCCTTCTACAATGCATTCCTCTTTCCTTCTCCCCCACTCTGCCCATCTGCCTGTCCCTCCTTCCCACAGTCCTCTCCAGCTGATACACATGTACCCCAGCCTCTTTTCCCTTCATCCCCCTTTCATATATGTCATCTCTTTGTGTCTCCTACACACCCAGGCCCACGTTTGCTCTCTCCCATACTGAGAGGAGGCGGCGGCAAAGAATTTGCTGCTGACCGCTGCATTGCTAGGAGGCAAACACATGGCCGGCCTTGTGCAGGCCAGTTTCTGCCTGAGTGCCCCAAGTCACATATCCCCAGCATCATCTCCGGCACTGGGAAAACAGATGGTATAATAAATGAGCTCAGTCTGATAAAAGGAGGAAAGGGTGCCTGCCTTGGATGCCCCTCACCCGCGCAAAGACACACGTCGACATGGGCACAGCTCTCTTGCTCCTATACCAGGCCGGTTTTATGCCAGAACTAGCCAGCTGAACAAGGAACAAGCTCTACCTTAGTACCAGATGGAGAGGAGAGGGTGGTAGTCCACAGAAAGACCCATGTTTCTTTTCTCACAGTGGCTCATGACCCCCAAAAGTACATGGAAGGGATCTAAGCAGTCTTAAGGTAACGGGGAGGCCTGTTAGCACGGGAGGTATAGCAGAAATATGGGGCTGTATAGTTACAAGACCTCCATGGGCAGAGACAGGAGGAAGAAGGCAAGAGGCACGGGCAGTGTAGAGGAACCAGATATCAAAATGGTTGTGAACCAAGATGGCATCCCGTGATGACCTCTGTCTTGCTGAAGAAAGCAAGCCTCTCTACTGGCAGCTGGGAAGGCCATCAAGAGCAGTGACTTAGTCCGCTTAGCGGAAATATCCCCAGGTCACAATGGAGAGCACTAGAAACCAGAGCAGAGTCTGCATTACCCTGCTTTTCCTCATACCAGAACTGTCCTGCCCTTACGCAGTTTCATGATGTTATCCAAGGACGTTCCTTCACCTCCTCCACTACCTCCCCAGACGTCTGCATCCGGACACTTGTCCTCTGCATTTACCTGCTATAAAAACCCCACACTTGTTACCCGTTTCCAAACCCACCAGTGCTCCTTCCCTACCTAATATTTTCACATTCATTGCAGCCTGATCTCCCTCTCTGCTGACAACAGCACTGAAAAGCATTATCTTAACCCCGTAAGACATCTTTCCTAGACACTCTGTTCTGCTGTCCTTACAAGCTGATTTGATGCCTGATGCTTCAACTGTAACCTGAATTCCAAAACTTCCAGTCTCTCAGCCCCCAAACCGAAGCCGCCCAACCTCACAAAACCAAATTCCTAGAAATAGCACACAACGGCCTTGCACAACTCTTAGACTAAGCCGAAGCGATGCTTCACAGGAATCAAAATAAATAAGCAAAAGCACAGAAAGGAAACTAACACAGGAAAAAAAAAAAAAAAGAAAAGAAAAAGAAAAAGATTCCTCCCTTGCAGAGCTGAAGGCATTTGTTATTGCAGGCGATTTTCTTCGTGAACGGAGTGATTTCTCTCTGCTTTACATCGACCTCGCGCGCATGGCATTTTTTTCTGGTTTTTGAGGTTAAATATTGATATTCTGGGGAGCTCTTCCGCTGTATGAACTGATCCTGAAGTTTTTGTTGAGAGATGTCAGTGCTCAGGTTGTAGTGGGCACTTCTGCTTAGTCAGGTGAGCTGATGAGCATGATGTATTCAGGATGCTGCAGCACAATTAGGCATAAATTTATGTGTTGCTCTTCCCCCACCCCCCCAAAACCAAAGTGGTTTAAGCAATTAGATCACCCTGCTTTCTGGCAAAAGAAAACAGAGGTAACGCTGGAACTACTTGGTGCTTTAAACGATACGAAGATGTGTGGGCAGCAATTGTAGGCGTCTATTTCCCTCCGGTCAGCAATTGCCTCAGAAGAACTGTACTCAACCTGAATTTCCAGCATCATTTCACACTCTTCCACCCTGATCTTCTGATAGTGACTTTAGCTTACCTACGCTGTATTTATGGTCTCCCCTGGACATGCTGACTCCAGCCACTGCTCCTCACAGCATCACAGCTCTTACCTCCCCACGCTACTCCTAGGTATATCATTCTGGATTCTCACTACTGCCCTATCAAATCCCAGCATCAACCCCGTCATGCAGACTTTTAACTCATCCTGTCTTGTTTTAATGCAGGCCCAACACCTTGAACCTACCATTAACCTTATTAATTGTGACTCTGAATTCCCCGAACGGACCTTAGTCCCAAGATCTTGGCCCTGAAATTGTCTGTTCAGTTACTTATTTCTACCCCCTGCCTTCCCACCTGTAGTGTCATCCAGCTCTACCCGATACGCTCATTTTCTGTCAATGGCTCACGCAGAAATTACTTTTTCTCGCATTTTATTTCCATACATCATTTTACAAGCCAGCAAAAGCCTTACATTTTCCCAGCCCTTATTTCCACCCTCTCACTCTGCCTTGGAAAATCCTTTTGGCTCTTCAAGAAGGGATATAAATCCCACTCTTTCCTATGTATTCCTATTCCCTTACTGCGCCTGCACGTCCCCAGCTCGGGACACAGCGGCTGATCAGTACCTGCTCTGCTTACAGTACCCTAACTCAAAGTCCTCACATTGTGTATTTTTCCAGTACTTGTGCTAAAAGATTACAGGCTCCACATTTCTCCAATTGATGCATATTTGTCTGGAGGGAAACTCATCAAACTGACCCCAGCCCTGACCCCAGCTCGGCATGTAGGTTTTGTCACATTTCCCTTTTAAACATCGCCAGATTCTGATTCACTCTCAGAGACCAGGAAAGAGAGCAATTCCAGGTTTCTCTTGACAAACAGCTCCAAGGGAGGAAGTATCTGAAGCTGTGGCAGAAGAACGAGAGAAAGACCCTCAAGTTGTTAAAAAAACCCCAACAAAACAAACAACAAACCACCAGAGCTCCAAGTCAGAATAAGAACAGCCAGTGTCTGTGAAAGTTATGCTGCGGCAAGCTCTGAAGAGCCAAGGTGAGGCTGCCAGGACTCAGCCGGGGGTCTCCGGCCAGGAAATTACACTCTAGGCTGAGCAACATCCCCATCTCTCAGGTGACTTCAACACGGAGTCACAACAGCTAAAGAGCCCTGAAAAGACTCAAGACTGAGTGGCTTTCTTTCTCCCTCCTCCAAGCATTGTTGTTCTGGGTCAGAAGAGCCAAGGGCAACTAGCACAGAAGACACTGTTCTCAAGGCAAGATGACAGCAGGAGGAAGAAATAGGATGCAAAAAGCACAGAGATGATGTGCCCTTAGGCTGAAAAATATGTTGCAGGGGCCAACACGGCCCTTAAAGAGCTCCTGCTCAGACTCCACCTCTGCTGCAGAAGGCCCTAAAACTCCCTTAGTCCCAGCTTCCATGGATCACTACCTGCAAGATGGGAAAGTTACTTGCTACCAACGAGCAGAGGTGAATATTCTCCTTCAAGAAGTGGATAGGAGATAGGAAGAGAAGGACTGAGAATGCATGGGGAGAGAGGGGTTCTATCACGCAGGTGTCAAGAACTGAAATTTCTTCCGGCTACTAGGAGATAATCTGCCATCACGCCGCAAGCAGTTGCCACCAGAACATCATAGGTACAGTCGTTATTAAAAGCAGAGCACAGTCCTGAGCAGGGCACGGACCCCCCGTGGACCTGTGTAAGCACCCGCAGAAAGCAGTTGCTGCCGAAAGAACAGAAATGCAGTGTTTTCCCTGCTGTCAGCACCTGCGTCAGGCTCCTGGTTTCTCTTGAGATACAGCTCTTAATTGGGATAGATTGTACATTTTCTGCTGCAGCCCAGCCTAGCTCCCAGTTTAATTGCTAGTTTATGACTTAGCCTGTTTTGTGCTTTCCACGCTATTTCTTTACCCACTTAATCTAATAGAATTATAGAAAGTATTGCTGGGAGGACCTCAGGAGGCCACACAGTTTATCCTTCTGCCCCAAGGCAGTATTTCATTTTCAACAACATCATGTGTCTTTTGCTATCAGGTCAGATCGGTCCAAGATGTATAGCGGGTAAAGAAATGAAGCTTACCCAGGGGAGTCAATTGGCATAAAAGACTCAAGCCAGCCCTTTGAGTCCCTGAAGTTCTATCAGAAACAACCCTGGTCCAAATGGTGTCATTTATCAGATCAGTTTTCTGAAAGAAGTCCCTTCTTAAGTTTTACGTCTCTAAAATGAACAAATCTCTAGAATGAACTGTTCCAACAGCCTCACTTCAGTATATTTAATGCTTTATTACGAACAGCAGTGACCACTCCATTGTTAAGACTGAACAGATCTTATCGCAGTACGATCAGCTTTGAAACTCCTATTAACTCCCGCAATAAAACCCGATCTTTCTGCATTTCACTCCACAGTAGAGTATGTCTGGCAAGACAAAACAAAACCATTAAAGCGCCTTTAATATGACAACTTCGCACAAATGAATTTCCAGTAAAATTTCAGAATGTCAGTCAGCTTCTTAAGCTTCTTTCTTCCACGACAATTTGACTAAAAATTCCACTTTTGTTTTCTTTCATCCATTAATCTCTCTAAGAAGAAATGTCTCGCAGAATAGATAATGCAGAAATTAGAAGGATAAAAAAATAAATCAGCTAGTGATGTATCAAGCTAAGTAAAGCAGGGCACAAGTATAACAGGGATTCTGAGCAGCAGAACCGTGAGGACTGAGAGAAAGGTAAGAAAAGGAGGGACTCCCAGGAGGAATGTTTTTGTCTAATTAAACAAGCAAGCAGGAAAAAGAAGGACTATGTATCTCTTAAAAAGGGTTAAAGGGCTGTTTATTTCTTCCCTCTTCTTTTGAAATTTCAGTTCTGGTTGAGCTGGGTCTCTTCTGAGCTTGTGAACACCCATGCTGAGCACCTGCAGCACTGCGTAGCTGGACAAGGTAGGGGAGCTGTAAGAAGACAAGAGGCTTCCTGGTCAGCAGACAGGCTTTCCACCTTCCTCCCACTGCTCTCCGCGGTGTCTGTAATTCAGAGCGATGCCAAGGCTGAAAGCTGCAAACATGCATCCTCACTCCGCAGACGTGACCACAAGGGTTACTGAACCGTTAAAGGGAAACGTAATAATGGCTTCCGACTTTTACTCATCCCGCTTGTCCAGCTCACTTACTACCCTCAACTCCTTCACGCAGGCAAAAAAATGTTTTCCACAGCCTTCCCATACCCGGCTCCCATGTTCTCTACCCACTCTTCGCTACCAGCCTCTACAAGCAAGGTCACAAATAAGCTAGGAAAACGGCAACAAGCGTCACCCGCATCGTGCTGGTATTAAATAGCACATTAGCCAGGAAGGACAACATGTTATGCTGTTAAAATGCACGCGGAAGGACGGAGGTAGCTGTTGTCAAACGGACCGTTTTGGAAGGACACGAAATTGTGTCTACGTTAGTGCCTGAAATCGTCCTGTAAAAAGCAAGTTGGGCGACATGCTTTAGACACAAGCTCTTTTCTAATTCTAGTCATGGCCTGTGGAAAGAGGGAAAGGGGCAGTGGGTGAATCCCTACTGCTAGCTAATTAGATCATACATCTCCTCTCTCAGGCAATATATCTTTCCCTGCATGGGACGCATTTTTCTTCACTAACCGCTCAAAAGCAGCTTCCCTGTAAGTCACAAATCACCACTGCAAGCATTCCCTTAATGAGATCCTCCAGCTTTTGCATTCATTTCATAAAACAGTGTTCACCAATCTTCATCTTCCCGGTGTATTTAGACTGTTTATTTGAAGTTATGGAAGGTCTTTCTGGTGCAGAGAGATTGAACTCCCTGGTTAAAGCTCGCCTAGGATTAATTTTATCACCCATTCCCAAGGCGTTCATCCCTCCTAGATACCACATCACAGGTGGCATACACACCTGGCATGCTATTTTAAATATGAAAAACTATCTGTCTCGTGTTGTAATCACATCATCAATAGAACCAGGGGAAATGAGCTACCGAATCAAAACAAACCTTCTTTGGTTCTTTAACTAGATCAGCACAGCATCCAAAATAACTTTTATTCCTAAGAGTCAGAGGTACCAGCACCTGCAGGCAGGACTCTGCTCAGCCCATGTAAATCAACAGATACCCCCCAGGAATAACAAGACAACCCATGTAAGATACAAATGCCAGTGATGCTAATCCAATTCAAAAAAAAAGAGTGAATCTTCTAGTTACCCTGAGCCCATGCAAGAGTCTTCCCTTCTTTGGAGGAGGTGAAAGCTCTCCCAGGTAGTTCTGTCATTTTTCCGAGGTGGCTTCTAGCAAAAGAACCTATTATTTTTATTTTCTTGTGGGCTGAGCTCTGACTTAACCTCTTTAGCTGGTGTTCATGCTCCCTAGCTAATTTCCAGCATCCACACACTGTTGCCAGTGAAATGAGCCCAGCTGCTTCTCCAGATTCTTGAAGTGCTTCATAAACTCTGCTACAACATCTGCAGCCATATTTCTTATGTTCAAACCAATGTACTTTTCCTAGCACTGGGCATAAAAATGGTTATAAAACGCACATATAAAAGTCTTGAAACACAGATTCCTGAAAAGCCTGCCAGGAAAAAATCACTCTGTGCTTACTCTCTACAAAATTCAGCCCCTCTTGCCCAAGGGAGGCTAACATAGTCTAGGAGGAGAGAAAGGTTACGGTTTTGAACTTCTCGGTGCTAGGCTCAGCTACAAGGCAGTGCTATTCCATGGATGCTTTCACACAGGCATTAGCAAACATACCCTCCCACATGCAACACTAGTGCTCCACATGAGAGAGCAGTTCTCACTAGGCTTTTACCCTTTCTAATGCAAAACTTCTAGCCAGACATGGCTGAATCGGAGTAACTTAGCCAGGCTGGCTGCTATTTCCTTAGCTCTTGTTTCCACCAGCAACATCAGAGTCGTGGTCTTTAATCAGCAGTTCAAGGACAAGCAAGGAAAGTTCAACAACAAAGAGGACGCTGATTGTAGTAAGGGATTGAGAACTGAACCTAATGAGAGCGTGGTATTGCCGAGTTCGGCTATCAAAAAAAGCAACACAGAACTACATAAGATGACAAAGAGACGAAGAAGAAATGACAATTTGTTTAAAACTTTGGACTCGTCTTTAGAACAAAAGAGGTTTTCTTGCTATCTGACCCCATTTTCAGATAAATTCAGTTTGGATGTGCCTGTAGGAAGTCCTGCTTGCTTCAAAAGGTAGCTTCTTGAGAAATCTTGTGACCTGAGACCAGCAGAGGGCAGTGCGTTACCAAGTGACAGCGGTACAGATGCAAGACGGTTCCTACCACCCAGTGAAAGTGAGGGCACGTTGAAGAAAAGCAGATTCTAGAAGTCAGAAATAGGTATTAGTCATTAGTCATCAGCATACCGGTCTTACCATCGGCAAGGGTATGTTAAAACAGGGTTTGTTAAAGGGTATGTTAAAGGTTAAGGGTATGTTAAAACTGTTAAAACAGGCCTCAAGCTGTGGGCACTCCTAGAAACACACCTAAATCCAGCTGGATCCCCACACATCTCAGTCTCCAGATGTTGATTTGAGGGCACAGGCCTCCTACTGAAAATGCATTTCAAGCGGCAGGGTCAAATCAGTCCTGGTCTGCAACGTTTTCTATCAAGGTTGGGGTGCTTATGTTGAAAAAACCATCCTGTCAGCTTCCTCTCTCCTTCTTCAAACCTCTAAATAATCCTTTCTTGTAGCAGCAGGAAGTCTGTTCAGACAAGAGAGAAGACAATATCAAAGCAAAGAGCTGGCAATTTCCATTCTGCCCTTCCTTTTTACTCCCTGCCTCCTCTAACTTAGCAGACTTCCAGTGAGCAGAGAACCAAGTTAGAGGACATGAAAGGAATGCTGAGGTAGCAGCTTCAGAAGAGTGTCTTTCCACTTGCTTATTTCTAGTTTATTTTGAATTACCAGAAGATGACCACGAAGAAACAAATAGCTCATCTTTTTTCTTCCCTCTGTATTCCATCCTGCAGGATTCTGGGCACTAGAAGAAGCTTAGAGGATAAATAAGTCATGCCAGTCAAGCTAGTGTGTGAAAAACTTCCACCTTCTCTTTGTACAGTTGATGGAATAACTTTGCCAGGATGTGGAAAGGAGCCTCAAAATTTCTCATCTCCTTCTGTAAAGAAATAAGAAAGTTGTGAATGACAGGGGGAATAAGCATCTGACTGTTTCTGCTCTAACTGCTTTACAAAAGACAGATTAAAACTGAGGCTGAGTTAAATGACAAGGGTGAGTTAGAAGTGGAAGAGACCCCCCCCAGTTATCTTTCTTTACCTGAAAGAGAAAATAACTTCACAAACACCCACTTCCACAGATGGTGAAAGGAGCAGATACTCACCACTGACACCTCACAGTATTCCAGGCCATGTTTCTCAGCCCACTCCTGTGCTTGTTTCCGCTCCACAACTCGACGACCAACCAGATCTGTTTTATTCCCCACTAAGACACCTGCAGGAAAACAAAAAACAAACAACAAAACACACAAAAAAAACCCCCATGAAACAAAGGAAAAACAACAACCCAGGAATGCTAACTTGTTAGCAATAAATGCTGGAACATTTGTAGAAGTAGCTGAAGGAGTTAGAGGCGTGAAGAACAGTCTACAACTACTTAGAAAAGGTTTCACAAAGGAAACATATTCATGCCTTACCTGCTTTGTGATAAAAGCAAATGAAGTGGAGGAAGCTATGACTGGCCCTGGCTTAAAATAAATGCTCCGTGCCACATCTCAACGGGAACAACTGCTGTCGTACAAGAGGGGAGCAGATAACAAGAATTTCACCCATTTCTTACCTGGGATGTGCAGTCCAACTGCTTGAGCCCTCAGTTTCTCCAGCCACTTGGCAGAGTTGTTGAAAGATTGCTCATTAGTGACATCATACACAAGACACAGGACGTTGGGTTGCTCCCACTGCACAGCGAGAAAGAGACATTGTCAGCTCTGATGAAACTGATGTGGTCAACAGCCAGCCTGTAAACACGGCAAACGCAGGTGCTAAGACAAAAATAAAAAGCCTAACATACAGGAATCCTATGCCCTGGCTGAGGCTTCACATTTCAGTTGAGCTGACTAAACGGATTGCTGGCACTGGGAGACATGGTCTTGCTCTCTTTTCCCATTCCTGACTTGCACAGTCCTGCTCCTTTACTTGCATTGGCTCTGGCGCTCATCTGATCTCTGGGAAAGCTGATTCTTCATGCTGAATCAGCTCAAAATTAATGCTAGAGAAAAAAAGTAGAAAAGTTTTCTTCCAGGTTAAAAAGCTGAGCCAGCTTCTAGAGGGGACCCTTGCAAACCAGACGTCGTGCAAGGGCAAAAGCGGAATTGCCTCTTGTAGGGCAATGAGCCACTAGGTTGACTTAGCCATCTTATGAAACCTGACAGCAATGAATTGATCCTGCATTTCCAAATGATGTAACACAACGGAGAACTGTACAGGTGAGGGCACAGATGCATGAAGGAAAAAAAAATCAAGGGTGGTATTATGCTCAAGGACAAGAATGAGTCCTGTGAGATCAAACACACCACTGTAACACAACAAAACCCCACTGCTGGAGTAGCAGCGCAATAGATGTTTTTTTCTAAGAAATAAAAATAACTTTAACCACCAGCACACAACAACTCTCGGTTCAACATCCCTATTTCTTTTGGAAGAAAACTGAATGATTATCTGTCTTCCTTCCTCTGGAAAGTATTTCTTCTAGTACTTCTACAAGTTCTAGAGAGTTAGAACAGGATGCACTGGCAACTGAGGTAATTGCTCCCATTTACTCTAAAGACAAAGTTTGCTACATCTGCCAGCCCGGCGAGTTCAGATCTTCAAAGCAAAAGCACTTCTTTGGAAGAAGAGGACTGTTACATAAGACTTACCAGTTTCTCCAGCATTTCAGAAAATAGATCTTTTCCTGCAGAGTCAAAAATGAAGAATTCCTGAAAGCAGAAGCAGAAAGAAGGCTCTTGGTAGGAAAAAGGTGGTGTAGGGAAAGGTTTTGAAAGTAAATACTGTGAGTCGTAACTCCTGCATTTTGTTCAGTACAGAAGTGTTGTGTTCCCTAAGGGACAACTTCTCCACGCTGAGAATATTCCAGCTCAGAGAGCATGAGAAAAGCAATTTTTCACGTATAATCAATAAAAGGGTTACCTCCAAGGTAACCCTCCCAAGTCTTGTTTTTCCACTGCTGCTGAAAACCAGTATGTGAACCAGGACAGTAACCTGCACTATTGATTTATACACAATTATACACATGGTTCACTAGTCGGAGTATAGGGCAGTAAGGAAAAAAAAACCAGCTAAGTTCCAGATTCTGTAGTTCTAAGAAACATGAACGAATACCGAGTGCCCTAAAGGACCGAACAGAGTCCTAACAAAGCCTTTGCCAGCTTTAAAGATGTCATGTTGGATACAAGTATGTAAAGCTTACATTTTTAAGATTAAGCTAACCCTGAAGTATTGGCAACTGTACATGATCAGCCTCATCTCCTTAATGCAACTTAAATGGCCTTATAAACAGGCAGAGGCATCTTCTACCAGAATGAGACCTAAGCGAGGTTTGAGCTCTGAATGTCTCTTTTCTGACCCAATTTATGTCACAGAAAAAACTCACCACACTATCACTCGTCTCTGGAACTGATACAGCCTTCACCAACAGTTCTACGCCCGTTGTCTGTCAAGAAAAATCAGGAAAAGAAGGATCAGAGGAGTTTTTAAGAGCCTGTCTGACTGCATAGCAACTACGCAACGGATTGAGGCGATTCTTGTGACCATTACAATCCCATCAAACACAGACTGACTGGGAACTCCTCCTAGCTCTGGTAACATACTCCCACCTACACGGCAAAGGCACATAGATCTGCTACGATGGGAGGAAAATACAGAGAATAACCAATGTCCAGAGATTTGCTTATATACAACTAGCTGAGATCTGCAGGGCTACACTGACTATCACACTGCTGCTCTAAAGGATGCCTTAGAACGTTTTGCACGAACCACGTGAGCAGCCAGCATATGGGACTGAGGTTATTTGTGCCTCTTCCACCTTTTATCTCATTCTGCTTTGTAGCTTGTTTGTTCTATTTCTATCCTTAACTTCTGGTTTCCATCTTTATTTCAATGAATAAACATATTTTAGGGTTTGGGGTTTTTTTTTTTCTCTCCACACTCATATTTTCATTTTTTTTTCACTTTACTTATATTTACTTTTATTTTTATCCTGCTTCTGATTAGTCATCACCATTGATTCTCACACTGAAAGACTGCAAACTGTATCCTCTTCATCTGGGAACAGTTTCTGTAGATTGTAATTATCTTGGGGCTATGCAGCACATCTTCATGTTTGCATAGTGATAAGCGCACTGTCCACACGCACATTTAATAGTTGGAATTAAAAGCTTTCTCCTTCAGCAATGCTTTTTCATGGAGCACTCCCTAAAGGGGGAAGCTCTCTAACACCACAAAAGCTTCTGAAAATACTGGTTCAGCAGAAAAATTACAAAATTAACTAAATTACTCGGCATTAAGTTTCAAAACAAGCACCCGCAGAAGCTAAAGATTTACAAATTGTTAAATGGCTTCTCTTCAGAATCTAGGGTGTAAGAGAAAGACAACCCTATTAAGAGCCCACCCTGAACGCCTCAACTTAAAATCGTATTATTTATCGCGTTCTACACCTTCTTACTTTTCTCATGCAACTTAGAAAAAAATGCTGGATAGCAGTTTGAGGCTGTCGTATGCTTACCAGTGTGTAGTTCTTCTGAAAATGAGCCCCATCACTGCGGAACATCTGGGCTAAAGCACTCTTCCCCACAGCTGGATCCCCTGCAAAACCAAAAACACGGAAGAGTTTTGTTTCATCTTAGAGAATCATATTTTCCCTCAGTTCCGTTACTACCACACGCCCTAAAAGCTTGGATGCTGTTAATTCTGAATACGGGCAATGTAAGTGTCACAAAAGTACAAAGCAATCTAAAAGGTAATACCCACATGAGGAATTCATATTGCCATTATGCTGACGTCAGCTTTCTGCTGTATGAACAAAAGTAAAGGACCCCCGGATCAGGGTGGAACTGCTGTTTGTTCTAAAATTCATGTCTATCCTACAGTTTTTACCTAGGAACTAAAATGTCCCCAGACACGTTGTCACGTAGAGAAGAACACAATGTGGTGAGGGAGACTGGGCTGCACAGGAGGCTATTTCCTCTCCTCAGATTACCCATTTCCCCAGATTCAAATCCTCATTATATATTGAGTTTAGGGAAAAGACAGGTCATTTATATACTACGGAGCTGCTTAAGCTGGTAACATTCCTCGATGAACTCTTCTTGCTGACCCTGCTAAGAGAGCAACTCTTGCTGACTCAATGCTGCTGGTGGCTCATTAATTGCATCCTGGGCATAAGAGAAGCAAATGTCACTCGGCTGGAGAGAAAGAGCCTGCTGATTCATCCCTATATGGATGAAGAAACAAGGGGCTTTAGTTTTTGCTCTTCTGGAGCCAAGGCTTTCTGGTCTGGCTCGCACATTACTTTGTGCAAACCTGGCAGCTGCCTGCCTTGGCCTGCTGTTACAAGACTCTGTAAGATCGAAAGCAATGGCAGAGAACTGCAGAATTCACACATGCTTATAGCACTCCATGAAAGATATCATAATCCTTGCAAAACAAAGACTTTGCTCAATGTTCCCGAAGGGCTTATCCTCTCTTCACACGCTGTCTCAGTAGCCTGGGTAGTTCAAAGGACAGGAACTGGGAATTAAACACCTCAGCGGGTCCAGCTTTACCCTTCAAGGAACACTCAAGACGGCCGAGCCTGGAATACGAGTCTTTTACATTACGTTGTTAATAAATAAACCCAGAAAGGGGCATATTTTGAGCTTCCTAGATGGTGTTTTGTTGAAGAAAATTGGTAAAGTATCTGCTCCCATAATATGACCGAGGAGGAGGAAGGGTGTTTTGGGTAGTGGCAATTTCTCCTAGATGCATTAACCCAATGTAGCTCTTGTTTAAACATTTTTAGCGTGCTTGCTTACTTTGAGCTGAGTTTGGTTCATAATATTTAGACAGGAAAATCTGGTAAGTCAGCTTGTTTGTTCCCTGATCAGTTCAAGCTTGTGCTGAAGACAACACTCTGTTCTGAGTGGAAGCTATTTTGTATTTCAATAGACAATTAGATCTGTCTTTGTAAAATGAGATAGAGAAGCACACATTGCTCCAAACTGCACAGGCATCAGCCAGTGCAAATTCTTAACTAATGTGTTGCTTTTCTTCAATCTGACAGCTCCAGTTGTTCCTCCCTTCTTATTATTCTTTGCCATCCTCTTAGCCAATTACATCACCCCCCTTTCTCTAAGTTTCCTTGCTTTTTTCATTTAGTTTGGTCTCATCTGCCAGTACTGCATCCCACAGTATTTATTCCCTCCATATTTCTGCTACTCTGCCAGAATCTGTAGCGTGTCTCTAAAGTGCCTGCTCCTGCCAACTGTCTTTCTACAATGAAACTCTTTTTGTAGTGTCTCCGTAGTAAGCTCAAACAACAGTATCTTTTACTGTGTGCCTTTAAATTACCCTTGAGATAATACAGGAATAGCTTTTTATTGTCAAGTTAATAGTCTCTTTTGCTAATAAAAGCCTTTTTCCACTGTTGTTCTCTTTGACCTTGGTGCAGCTCCCAACACTGGGAGCCATTCTATTCTTCATAACCATTTCCTTCGGTAGACAAGAGTTCTCTGTTCCATCTCCGATGGTTTTTGCTCCTACCTGTGTAATTGCATTTTCTTGTTCCCGTTAGGTTGTTGTGGTTAATCACCTCTTATGTCTTTTTCACTATATTGGTCTCTTGTGCAAGAGAGAAGTTATTTTGACTGGTCTGCTTCATTAATTCATTAATTTTAGTACTACCTGAATATTACTGGAGAACTACATATGGGATAGGACCTTCCTATTTGTGCTGTGAACACAAGTGAAAAGGTTTCCTTTGGGTGACCCAGTTATGTGCTTTATCCTATGGGTCTGGAGCTGCCTATCTGAAATTAAAATGGTCACGGAATTGACCTTTGGTAACACCAAACAACAAAACTCGAAAGCCTTAAGCGAAGCCTATGATTTGGGACCTGGAAACTTCCCAATTGGAAATGACGTTTAAGATTCAACTCTAGAAGACAGGCAAGATCCTCGTGCTGTCCACTGTAAACATCACACAGAGGCACAAGGGAGATTAATTCTTTTGCATTTGCCAAAAATCACACCTGGTTTTGTGCGAGTTGACAGTAGCTGCTTCTAAGTTTATCAAAAACAGCAACAACAAAAAAGGCAAACATTTTATTCTGGATCAAATAAAACATGTTTGGAGCAGAGACTTAAACCTGGGAGTTCTCTACACACCAAAGTTTTATGGATTTATGCTTCTGGGCTGCATCTTGGGCTGCATCAAAAGAAGTGTGGCCAGCAGATCAAGAGAGGTGATTCTGCTGCTCTACTCTGCTCTGGTCAGACCT
>JAAGNO010013272.1:0-36625 GCA_033439905.1 Ceryle rudis | reverse complement strand
TCCTGGGTGAAAAACTGGTTAGATGGACGAGTCCAAAGAGTTGTGATCAATGGAGTTAAATCCAGCTGGCAGCCAGTCACGAGTGGTGTCCCCTAGGGCTCAGTACTGGGGCCACTCCTGTCTAACATCTTCATCAATGATTTGGATGAAGGGATAGAGTGCACCTTTAGTAAGTTTTGCGGATGACACCAAGCTGGGTGGAAGGGTGGATAGGGAAGCTCTACAGAGGGCTCTAGATAGGCTGGATCACTGGACCAAGGCCAATTCTATGAGTTTCAATAAGGCCAAATGCCAGGTCCTGCACTTCAGCCACAACAACCCCCAGCAGCACTACAGGCTTGAGGAGGAGTAGCTGGAGAGCTGCCAGGCATAGAAGGACCTGGGGATGTTGACTGACAGCAGGCTGAACATGAGCCAGCAGTGTTCCCAGGTGGCCAAGAAGGCAAACAGCATCCTCGCCTGTATCAGGAATAATGTAGTCAGCAGGAGTAGGGAGGTGATCATTCCTCTGTACTCAGCTTTGGTGAGGCCACACCTCAAATATTCTGTCCAGTTTTGGGCCCCCCTCTCCAGGAAGGACATTGAGATGCTGGAGAGGCTACAGAGGTAGGCTACTAAGCTAGTAAAGGGCTTGAAGCATGTCTCTTATGAGGAAAGGCTGAAGGATCTGGGGCTGTTTAGCCTTGAGAAAAGAAGCCTGAGGGGAGACCTTATTGCTCTGTACAACTACCTGAAGGGAAGTTGTAGCGAGGCAGGAGTTGGTCTGTTCTCCATAGTGATAAGTGATAGAACAAGAAGAAATGGCCTGAGGTTGAACCAGGGGAGGATCAGGCTGAATATTAGGAAGACTTTCTTTACTGAGAGGGTTATCAGGCATTGGAATAGCCTGCCCAGGGAGTCACCATCTTTGGAGGTGTTTAAGAGCCAGGTTGATGTTGTGCTTAGGGACATGGTTTAGTGGTTTTGATAGGGCTAGGAATAAGGTTGGACTTGATGTTCTTGAAGGTCTCTTCCAGCTGAAACAATTCCATGATTCTATGATAATTGATCACCATGGTGTTGTTTTTCCTTTTCTTCACACAGTTTGTCTCAACACATGCTATTTAGACACAACCACATCTTATGCTGGTTTTCTGTTGTTTCTTGCATCTCCACCCAGAAACACATCTCTGTTTCTGTCATTCACCTTGAACTCCACTTTGGAAATCCCTTCATATTCCAAGCATGCAATAATAACAAGATAGAGCAAACAAACATCTATTTTGCAAGTCTTTAGAAAATCGTTTGCAGTATGTTCATAGAAAAGACATTTCAAACTTAGTCATATACCTCAGTAGAAGAACATACTTCCTACTTCTTAACCTTACGTGTAAAACTGAGAGGCTGGGAAAATTAATTGTTTTGTTGCTTCTGCAGCACTGTGGAAAAGTTTTTTACATTTTTTAAATTTAAATTAACTGCAGAGCAGCAACTAAACACATTATATGTCCAAAATATCAAAAATATTTCCTGTGCCTCATACACAGACTTCTAGATTGATTTATGTATACATGAAACACTCAGTTTTGATATTACCAGCTAGCTGTACATTTTTTTGCACACTCAATGTTTCCTTAACTTCCTTAATATTTATATGAAATATTAATATGTGGATTGGGAGAGTTTAATTCATTAACTATAAATTAAGAATTGGCATTCATTATTTAGTAGTTAAGTCCTGTCTTCCACTTTTTTTTTGTTGTTGTTGTTGTTCTAATTATGACTTTCCTAATGGAAGTAATTATACAGTGGTAAAACACTGGTCAAAAAATATCTCCCCAATTTAAAATGAAGCTTAAATATCTTCATTTAGAATTCAGAAGAAGATTCCAGTGTACAATCGTTGGTTAACCCTGTAAATGTGGAAAGGAAACAATACATTTTTTTAATTTTGCATCTTTACTTGTCTAATTTTTAATTAGGGTGAATATTCATGATGAGAATTGCAAGAGTAATAGATACCTGTGGTATTAAGTTCACCTAAACGAAGTATGTAAACATGTTACTTCCTTAAATATGACCCAGTCTTGCTATTCTTGCTCTCACTGTCAAGTCATGTATTTCTGAGTAATTCTTCCAAAGCTTGTAGGAGTACTTACAGATGAAGACTGTGCCTAATGGATTGCATAAATTATTGCAGCCCCAGTGAAGCCAAGAGAATCATAGGGAATATGATTCTAGAGAAACTTGTTATTTTCTTTAAAAAGATAATTTAGGTATTTACAATTGTGAGATAACAGCAGGCAAATATCACTCGTACCCTTAACACAACAACAATGCAGCACCTGCATCTGAGCCAGTCATGTCAGACTTTCCTCATACTCAAGGGAGAAACACTTTTAGTGCATACTTCTTATACTGAGATTATTATCTACGTAGAGGTGTAAGGAAACCCGCTTTAAAGTATTAGTTTTTATCTGCTGAGGAAAACAGAAGTGACTAACTCATGCCTACATTAGGGAATCCTAATCCCCATGTGATGAATCCGATCCTGTCTCTTGAAGTTTTCACTGTACAAAAGAAAAAACTGACCAAAAATCCAAAACAAATATATCAAAGGACTGAATGCAGCAAGCTGCTTCTACAGCTTCTGTTGTCTGTATAATATTGTAGACAAGTAATGAATGTGAAAGTAGCAGAAACAAAAGCAAATAGCTACAAAAACACTTGCTGAAACATAAATCAATTTTTTTCCCCTCTGTTACTGGTGCTATATCAAAGTAAAGTATAGAGGAAAATAACTGAAACATAATGGAAAGTGTCTTTAAAAACTGATTTTGAATTTGCCATAAGATTTTGAAATTCAAGCAGGTTTTGTTTTGTTTTGTTTTTTTCTCCTTTAGGTGACTGATTTGTACTTATCTTCTGTATCTGACTCTTTGAATTATTACTGCCTTTCCTGAAGCTTCTGGGCTTGGGAATTTGGTTGGGAATTTAGTTACAATAGAAGGCAGAAGCAGAATGAAGTTGTTTTTCTCCTGACTCTCTGACTACCTTGCTTATCCTCCCTGTATTAAATATCTCCTTTTTCAATTTTAGGCTTTTTTTTTTTTTTTTTTTTTTTTTTTTTTTTTTTTTTATGAGGATCCTTCTTTAGATTTAATTTACTATTCAAAATTCTCCTTCTCATTCTTCATTCTGTGAACATATTGATAAAATGTAAGGGAATGTGCTGACGGCAACACAAAAGGTGAGATTTGTCATTGATGCTTCACTCTTTAGCATCTTCACTAGCACAGAATTGTTGGCATGCTCTAAAAGATGAAAAAAAAGAAAAAAATAAAATAACTATCTTAAAGAGACAAGAGGAGGGAGATGAAGGCTGGTGGCAGCTGTTTTTCTAGACACTGACACAGGAGCTCAGAGGACAAGAGCAAATCTGGCAGAAAGTTCCTGGGGAATCATCACATCATCTCATATCACCTAAATATCTCCTTTATTTGATATTAATAACACTATGCTGTGGTCAACTCTATAACAAAAATCCCATCAGTAGCAGCAGAGTTATTCATGCATGACTGACTAATTCCTTCAGTGTCAAAAGACAGAGTTTAAAATACCCCATGGTACAAAAGGTTAGTTCTGCTGTCACTTTGTCAGTGGAAAGAAGTACATCTTTTCTTTCTTGGGTCAGTATGGTCCCACACCTGATTACTCATATAAATCACGAACTGCAGATGTGTTATTGTGTCAGTGATAAATAGTATAAAAATCTGTCCATTTTCAACAGGCTATTTGCTAATGCTGAATTCTTAACAAAAATGAGCAGAAATATTAAACTCGGTCTTAACATTTGTTCAAGCAGTATAATAATACACAATTTAAAAGCTTATTACTGAATTAGCCACTATTTCACAAACCTCAGATGAAACACACTATCTAGATTCCTACATATGTGTACAGCACAGTCGCCATTGTATCTGTGGTGCACAACAAAACCAAAAATCTCTTCAGCCAAATGACTGTTAGGCTTTTTTTATACCTAAACCGCCTCATTTAAAATATTTATAAATTAGAAACTTTTTAGTATTTGAAAGAGTATGAGGGTAGTGATATGCCTTTCATTTATGCCTTTATGACCATAGCAAGTGGACTCTGTGATTCACATCTACAGCTATTAAGGTGCCTTTGTTATAACCTCAGGCCTTTACCTTATCCTAGATGGACTTCATAAAATGATGGTTCCCACCTTTGGGATTTATTAAGCAGATATGTTGACATTCACCATTCTGAAAAAGGTCAATTTCAGAATGTTGCTGTTACCTACAAGCAATTACCAGAAAATACTATTATTGGAAAGGCTTGACATCTTAAACCTCAAGGTAATGGTGCTAGGATTTTCCAGAATCTAAATTCTATGCAGTTGACTCCAGAAAGGTATTGAGCTGCTGTCATCTCTTTTAATACAGCCAAAGTGTTCTATTTTTAACAATGGGCTTAATTTAATCAGTACATTTGGAATTTTGGTACAATGAGGGAAAGAACAATCATCTCATTTATTTAAATTGACATATTTTCCAATGTGAATGCAGTTGCTGAGCAGAAAAATCATCACAAAAATTGTCAAATCTTGTTACTGCTTTGGGTCTAGTCAGAAGTCTGCTTCATGGCACATCATTTGGAATATACAGAATAAAGGGCAATGCACTCCAGTGACATAACAAGAGCATCTTTAGAATAATCGAATTGTAACATATTATATGCCACCTTGTGACCTTGGGATCTGTGAGTATAAAAGATGTGAAGAAGTGAAGAGCAATAACAACACTTCTTCTATTAATGGGAAAGAAAAATACTAATCCACCAAAGTACCAATACCAGAGTTGCATAGCTCTCAATAAAGTTTGATGACTATTCTAGGCCTTGGAAACATTCAGATGTGTAAAACTGTAGTTTGTTTGAGTCACTCTGCTTGAGAGTATATACATAAGGGAAAGAAGGAATCCTTCACCTCTTCTGAACTACATTAAAACAAACAAACACAGAAATAAACCTCAAAGCCTCAATTATTTTCTAACCTATTTTTTCAATTGTTTCTACTGGATTTAGTTGTCTTGCCTAAACCAAAACAGCAGTTGACAAGTCCATATATTTCTTTTAAGGTTAAGGAAAACTGAAGGACGTCTAAGCCACCTTCTCAGTCTTTCACAGTCAAGTCCAGCTGCAGCCTTTTTCACTCCAGATACAACAGCTTTAACAAATTTACCTGGAATAGATCTAAATCATGACCAGAAAGATTAAATAAACCCACCAGGCATGGAAATTTATTCTACCATATACTATAACAGAGTTTTGGGAACTGCAGTGCACTAATAACAGCCAGTGAGCAAAGGTCTTTAGATCACTTTTTGCAAAGGTACTAACCTTAAACTGAAATCAAAAAAGCTTAGTTAATTTCTGAACTAAGAACATCACCACTGATTTAGCTACAGTTAGGCTGATGCAAAAATGATGTGCAAGTAGTAAGAGAATTATAAGAACAATTTAAAATATCAGTGAAATTTGTCCTGTATGAATAGGCAGGAGCTTGTTGCAGAATGCAGCATGTATAATTATATCTTTATGTTTCATGTAGAGTTTTCTGTGAGCATTTATCACACGAGTTCTCTTTTTCCACTAATAACGATTGAGAACTGTAGTGCATAAGAAATCTGACAAGCATCAATTCCAAATTAATTCTGTGGTGTGCATCAATATCTTCTGTACTGACATAAATTCAGAAGCTACAGTTATCAGAAGCATATACTGTTGTAGTTGTAGAATATGCAATATGTATTGATGAATATTCTAAGATGAATATAGAGATAATTACATGCAACTGTACTTATAATGAAACAAAATCAATGTTATTTTCTACCAACCTTCATGGAAGCATAAAATAGATTCAATGCTAATAGTTCTGATAATTGCTTATGTCCTTATGCATATTTATGAATACAAGATAACCAGACTACCTCAGAATGAAAAAGAAGTACAGCTCCTGGTAGAACATTTACTAGCTAAAGCCATCAGAAAAATAAAAGTGAGTTTATAGAGAAAACAAGAAAAGAATTCCACAGAAAGCTCTATATGAAAAAAATGGTATCAATTATAAGAACAGATTTTTGTAATGATTCAAATGCTTTTAAAGGTTCTAAACCACATATTGTTCCTATTTTATTATGAATGTTTTGAAAAGGAAAGATTTTAAGACATTATTATTATTATTATTTAAATATCTTCAATTCCATTAAATCCTTGTTTCAGGTAGCAGGCAGGTTTTTATAAACTTTATAAACTAATGATATCCAAACATGATTTGAAAGATATTAGAAATTATAAGTATTTTCTGAATGTCAAAGGTGACTAAAATTTTGCTTGGAAAAATCCCTTATAGACAGTTATTTAAATGTTTAATATTTTCTCCTTCTATTTCCTCTCCCTCTTTCCCTACCTGCTTTTTCTCAGGTCATGGGGTTTCTTTTCCATTGCTTTTCCTTCCCTAACTTTGCAAGTCTATCTTTTCCTACTCTTCATTACATTTTCCTGCCCCAGGAAGCATACTGAGCACAAGACTCTGACCTTTAGTGTTTCATCCAGCTCTTGCCCTATAACTTGCATCTCCATTTCCTCTCCTGAGATAAAATGTCAGCCCATGATGTCTCTTGTCACGAGAGATGAAAGAGTAGGCTCTTGTGCTGATGGAACAGCCTGCTGTTAACTCTCACCTTGGGATGGAAGGATTGAATGGCAATTGCAGAGTCACCTGAAAGAGGTGGTACCCAGCCACAGCTGCCCTGGTGTGTATATCAGTGACAGTGGCCACCAAGCCTGAAATCCAAGCTCTGCAAACCTTGTACATATTCAGAGTAGTAACCACGGTCATGCATTACAGGGACAGCTATGTCGTGACTGGTTCCCATTACAAGTCCCGGTACCAGGTAATAACTGTTGCTGTATCACATTGTATCTACAGCTGCTGAGGTTCCTATTAGGTCTAAGCTTGCATGAAGATCCTTGCAGCTCTTGGACATGAGAAGACTTCATCATGTCACTCACACACGGCATCTCTAAAACAGTAGCAAGTGTCAGCTCACTTCAATTTCTGATATAAAATACTGCTGCTATATTTCTTCAAATACAAATATGGTTCTTGAATTCTTTTGTGATAAATTATAAAGCTGAAGAGAACACCTACAGGGTGAATGCTGCAGGATCAAATAGTAAAACTGGAATATGTCTATTGTAGATGTTGAGACATCTGAGAGCTGATCCGTGGGGCACTCTGCTCATAGCAGCCTCACCAGAAAAATAGTAAGGGAAACCATTTTTAGAATGAGTACATCTGTGAACTGAAACAGCCAAAATAAAAGAAAGTAGACAGGCTGAGAGTGAGACACTGTAGAGGGGCTTGTTAGAAAGCAGACAGAGCTCCTTACACTGCCAGCTGACACATTAACAAGAGGACAATAAGGGTGAATAACATTCCTTAAGACTTAACGTAGCTTCTGTAAAGGGAAGCCATGGCTCACAAATCTGTCCGAGTTCTTTGAAGGAGATAGCGCAGCAGTAGTCAGTTTAATTAAATTAAAATGAAATTAAATGATGTCTTTTATGTTTAAAAAATATTCTGTCATGGATAAGAAATGAGTGGTTTTTTTTTTTTAGATTAGTTAGTTGTTGAAAGAAAAATAGGAACCTCATTACAAGCACTGAGATGAATGAGAGAAAACCCAGCTGAATATTTATGTCACTGGAAATTATTGAGTGAAAACTAAAAATTGTTATAGCTTACTCATGATCACCTCAATGTATATAGAAAATGGATAGCTGTTGGCAGAGTGACTGAAGAGGAAAATCAAAGCTGTGTGAAAAAAAGAAGTTGTTTATCTTTGACAGGGGAGAGTGTGCTTAGACCAATTAACGTAACCATTATATCATATAGCTACAAGTGCCAGTGTTTAGAAATAGTCTGAGTAGCAAAGCTTTGGTCACTTGGAAACTATTATCAAACATTTTACTTTTTGTCTCTACTGAGTTATTTAAGTCTTCACTGCATAAATTTTTTCTTGAGTACTTTCAGGGAGTTAAATTTCACTATCTTTTCGATAATTTTGGCATTTCTACACTTTCTCTGTTGAATTGTGTATCCTTGGGATTATTCTTGATTCCATTTTGTATATTTTGTTGTATATTTCCTGCATTGCTGAACATTATTAACACTTAAATATAGTATATTTGGAGAAGAAAATAGAGGAAAGAATATCACATTTGAAAGGAAGCAAGACAGAAGTTGAATAGATATATTCTGGTTAGAATTACTTGCAGTTTTACCTGGAAGGAATCTGGTAATATATTCACCTCCCTGAGAGCTCAACATATCTGTGTAAGGATTGCTGCTGCCCATTATAGCTGAAGCCTCATGGAGTTTTAGTACTTAAAGCTTTATTGTGCTAATTGATGAGAATTTCCTGATTTCTTTTTCTTCCTTCTTTCTTCCACTCTGGTTTCTATTTCTTGGGATGAAGAAGTATGAGCACTCTGGGGGATTTGGCTTTGCTCTATTTCAAGAGTACACTAAGCATATTTCAAAAGCTATTGGCTTTGTACCATGCTTCCCTTGCTTTGGCAACTCAGCACTATGAGACATTTTCTTAATTACTTCCTTAATACACAGTGTTGCAAACAGACTGCACCTGTAGAATAATAAATAGTTGATGCTGTAAGACTTCATTCTGACTGCACAGAAGAAAAATTTATATCCCATCCAAGTTGATATTACCATGGAATTGAGTATACAATGAAGACTTTCAAAGGTACTGACAATTTTCAATGTGATATTTCAGCAGGTTTCCAGCACTAATGATTATGTAGCTAACTTTATAAACTGCAGTTTTATAGAAGTGTTACATTAAGTCTTCATCACATAAATTGTCAGCTTTCCTTTTACCTTTATAAATTAAAACATTGAAACAAACACTGCAAATAAACAAAATTGTCATTTTATTAAATCTAATTTATGATTCAATAATTCTGTTGACTTGATATTCTTTTTTTTAGGTATCAATCTTCTGCATGTCTTCTAAGAAGTATATAAAGTCCCAGATTGTGGAAATGAGGAAGAAAATCAGGCTTATAAAGCTCCAACTTGCATAAAGCCAGGGTAGTGATCTAACCCAGTGAAACTTATAATCAAAGTTTGCAGAAATAAATTATTTTACAAAACAGTCATGTAAATTAAAGTTGGCCCATGATATTACTATCCAAACAGCTATGGTGCTGTAGTGGGTTAACCATGGTTGACTGCCAAGTACCCACCCAGCTGTGCTCTCATTCTTCCTCAACAGGGCAGGGGAAGAAAATAAGATGAAGCAGCTCAGGTTAAGATAAAGACAAGGAGGTCACTTAATTACCATAATGGGCAAAAGAGACTTAACCTGAGGAAAAATAATTTAATTTGTTGTCAATTAAAACAGAATTGGATAGTGAGAAACAAAGGAAAAATAAAACACCACCTTCCCTCACCCCACTTTTTTCACAGGGTCAACTTCATTCCATCCCCAATTCCTCTTTCTCTTTCCCCCAGCCCAAGTGGTGCAGTGCAGTGGGTAAGAGGGGGTGTGGTCAGTCCACAACAACTTGTTTCTGCTGCTCCTTCCTCCTCACAATTTTTTTTTTTTTTTTTTTCCTGCTTCAACACAGCTTTCACTTCTCCTAGGCTGCAATCATTAAAGATAAACCAGCTCTTGGGTGGGGGCTCTAGATGTCACAGTTCCTTCAGGGCACATGCACCTGCTCCAGCAGGTAGGAAAATATGATATATTTTATTAGGAAAAAAAAATATCGAAATGTGAATCCCTGCTATTTTTCACATCACTGAATTCATGAGTAGCATTCAAGCTTTAGGGACACTGAAGTTTTCAACTTTGGAGTAAGCAGGTCTAGCTTTTATAACTTCACTTTGCTGTTTATCATGTTATGAAAGATGAGGTATCTGTTTGGAATTATGTTGGGATTGAAAAATACATCTTTTCTTGATGGTAGGATTAGTTTTTGTCAATATGAGTCTTACGACAGCTTTCTGTACATTCCTCTGCTTGGTTTTTTTCATACCTGTGTATATCACCTTTATTTTTTTCTTGGAGATGCACAAAGAACTAAACTACCCAGATGATTACCTTAGTTTAAGCTTAACAAACTTGGATCTCTGTAATGTATCTTTTCACCATGTACTACCACCACAAACCACTTACAGAATGAAATGAGGTAAAATGACTACCTTAGAAGATATGAATCCTTTTATTAAGACTGGAAAAATAAACTGTATGCCAAAAAAAGCTTATTAGAGCATTAGGAATATTGTTATTTTAATTTTATGTTGATTTATTGAAAAAGTGTTTTTGAAACATAACACCAAGCATCGTCTGATCAAGGCAAGTCCCATTAACACTACATTAAAACTACCTGGTGTAGTTAGTGTTCCTAAACGTGTGTTGTGAAACAGGTGGGACCTATTGCATTTCCTTTTTTTTTTTTTCTTCTGTCTGCTTCCTACTGTAAGTAGTGAAACACAAGGAAGCACATGTTAAAGGAAAGCATAATGTTTATGAAGGAGATTGCAGAACTTGTGTTCAAATCCTTGTTGTTAACACCCATCTTCTCCATCTGAACAGTAGTGAATTACATGCACTAATTTTGTAGGCATTTGACTTTGTATTTTTATGTTTTGGGGTTTGTTTTGGTCGTTATTGTTGTTTGTTTTGTTTGGTTGGTTGGTTGTGGTTTTGTTTTTTTTTTCCCCAGGACGTTAAACATCTCTGTTCATAAGACCAGATCTTGCGCTGCTAAAGCACCCAAACACACGAAATAGAAAGAAGATAATTAGTGCTTTATGCCTCCCTTCTACTGAAGTCCATAATTTTATGCTGTGTGCTTAATGCCTGTGAGTTAGAAGCATTCAATGGCATGTTTTATGCTACACTGAAGCTACTAGTGTCTAATGTTATAGTAATTTTTAGGTTCATGAGATAAAGCTTTTCAGTGGTCTGCTAATAAACACTGAAACAAGCCTTTCACAGTGCAGTTTTGTTGATATAGAGATGCAGAGGCAGGAAGAGTCTTTCAGACAGGAGAAAATCTTCTTCTGGGAAAATAAACCCAAACAAACCAAAGGCCAACCAAAAAGATACCAAAAACCATACATTCAACACACTTAAGGAAAAAAAGAAGAATGGATTGTGATTACAAACCTAAGAAAAGGAAGAAAAAACCAAAAGAGTAGGTAGGGAGAAATCCATACAAAATCCATACTCTTTGCAAGGGGTGGAGGAAACCCCAAACAAACCACCTTCCTGATAATATTTAGGAGAGGAAGACCACTTTCCATTCATATGATCAAGCCTCTTGAATAAAAACTCAATGGAAAAACTTTCATCTGATGAGATTTCACTAGTCTCCTTTTAATCCAGTGGGTAGGATAATAAATGTATTATACAAATTGCATATGTGCAAGGAGTTCAAGATTAGGTTTTTCAAACCTTATTCCCTGAAGGTATAGTAGTTGAAATGAGAACCTTCTTGCTTCCATAGAAAGCCCATGAAAGACAAATACATAGTTTTCTACTGATAATTCAGCATTCAAATTACTTTTTCTTGAAAGGAAAATGGATATTTGCCCAAAAGGGGAAAACAAAACCCAGTTCTGGAGTCTATAGGTAGGTGAAGATTCCAGTGCAGTAAAGTTAGTTAACTCCTTATTATGTCGCTCACATTTTAAGAGACCACTTAAAATCTTCAACAATTTGATTTTGGGAATAATTAACAAGTTGGTAGAATGAGTTCCACAGGAAAAAAAATATTATTTTAGAAAGCAAAACTTTCATTAGTTTAAAGGGGAGTTTTGCTTGGATGAGATCTTTAAAGCTGCTTCCCTTGCTTGTCATAACAGTGTGCAATTCACATCAACAGAGTAAATTAAGGGAAGTCGTCAGTCAATTTTACTACCTAAAATAGATTTCATATAGAATCACAAAAAGCAACTGTTCTAGGTAATTAAATTAACTTTTCATATACATAATATGGAGCTATTTTTTGAAATGGAGGGAAAAAATATTTTTAAGTCCTAGTTTCAAAACTGAAAATCTACTGTCAATATTATCTTGGCTTTCTGAGGTATGTAGCTAATAACAAGAGTTCTTAATTGTTTACTAAAGTTCTCAATTTCTGTTTGAGATTTTTATTTATTATTTTTTCCCCATTTCTGGTTTCAGAAGACTTAATATTTAATATGGGATGCCCAGCTATAATCCAGTGACTATCCACCCAAATAATGTAATTTTTTGAGAGTGGAAGATAATTTTCACTTTTGCAACTAAATATTTTGGAGCAATAATGCCTGGTGTTAAGCAGTTTCTACATTTCATTTTAGAAATGACTGCTTTCATATGTAATTGAAGTGATTCTTGTACATGCATCACTTATAGTTACGTAAAATCCTTTGAGGATACATAAATCAATATTTAGAGAGCAACTGAATAAGTTGCTAGTGTCTATTATATTTTTACTGAATCTGAACATTAGAAGTTTGAGTTATTTCAGGATTTGGGGCCAATTTTAGTAGCAGCTCTCTTAAGAGTGAAATCAGCCTGTCTAGCTCTGGTATGGAGCTGTGGCCCTACTGTGTCCTCTGTTAAAACAAACCTGACTCAGCTCAGAAAGATCCTATACTTCATTAGCAAATAGTCAAGATATGCAAGTCTGCTGTCTCTTCCCATTTCCCCCCAAAGTCTTGAATATTTGCTTTTAACACTGATATTGCATGCCAGTTTTCAGATGGCACATCTGTATTAGCTTTATATATATTTGTGCTGAGTTAAATAATTTACATTTTTTTCCTTTTAAAATAAGGATAAACACTGTTAACCTTGTAAAAGACTGAAATTATTTTTTTAAAAGCTTGAACTTAACTTGGGCATGAATTTTTCTTCAGCATTTGAGATGCTGGCTTTGTTATAGGAGTTCAATGAAAGGAAGAAAAACAGACACATTTTTAAAGTGCAATTCAGATGAATAGCAGCACCTAAGCTGTTTCTAAAGTGATTTTACGTATATGATTTTGATTTTTGTAGATGCTTAATACTGATGTTTTTAGCAGAAAAATTACTTATCTTGGGAGGTTTGAAAATCATATTGTTTCACTGACATAGAGAAATAGCAGGAGAAAAACGCTATTATGATAGCCTGTTAGGCTGTAGGGTCTAGAGTAAAAGAGGGAATTGAAAATCAGAAAAAAACACCAAAGCAAAACACAGGCAGGTGGGTGGAAAAAATGCTAGAGGGAACAGAAAGTGCTGCAAGCAAGATTTACCATAATCATTCATGGAAGGCTTACAAAAAGATATTACAGCTACCTGGGAGACTAGGGCCCAGGGCCATTTTGGCACACAAACTAGAGAGAAACTGTAATGCAGTAATACACTGTTTCAGGATCCAATCATTATAGAAATGTTTGGAAGGCAGAAGGTGGTGAAAATGGTGGAAATGTGAAAGTAATTTTCTTTAAGTAAATAATACTGATGCAATGACATGTCAGAGGCTTTTGTCTTCCATGGACAGTACGAGGACTTTCATATCCATCCAAAAAAGTAAATATCTTGCAGACTGAGAGTGAGCATTCTTTATGATAGTTTAATCTTGGAGATTGCAGTGGCCAAAAAAAAAGCAAACACTGATATCAGGAACAATTCCCATCACAGTAAGGAGCTCCAACTCTATGGACCCTTTGAGTAAAACACCTTGTAGAGAAATCTCCTGGATTTTAACAACTCTTCACAACTGTAGGTTAGTATAGTAATGCAATACATATATTTATTGTTTTGACTGTAGGAAATGCTTTTTTTTTTTTTCATCTATTAATGGCAACTTCATCGTGGCTACTACTGATGGTGATTGGTGTGTCTTGTAGAGGTTTTGGCTTTGCTCATGAGATTTTTTCATATTTGCATCTTGTGGTTTTTTGGTGGGTTTTGTTTGTTTGTTTGTTTTTTTGTTTGTTTGTTTGTTTTGTTACAGGAAGGAACTTGGGAAATATGCTTTAATGGTAACATGTTCTTTTTATACTGGCTTTAGTGTTAAAAATCTGTATGGCAAGAGGGAATATAGAAGTGCTAGCCACTCTGTCACCTGAAATGATTTTATTTCAAAGGGGTCTCAACTGCTGATGTGGCAGATCTGTAATTGTTAGCACCTAAGAGGTAGGCACTGCAGCAATCAGGAGTAAAAAGTCTCCTCTTTAGAGCTACAGCTTCATAACCTGATTAAGCTATGAAACCAGGCTGATATGAAAGTGGGTGTACCTGCTTGTCTTCTCCTTCCCTTCTTATGAGGCATTCCATTCTCACCTCTGTGTCAGTATTAATTATGCAGTGAACTAGATCACCTTGCCAACTTGACAATGTATTTGCTCTCATTGTAATTGCCTACCGCGTGAGTTCCTTGAACCAGTTTACCACATAGCCACCTAGTTGCAAGGGATGGGGAAGGGAACATCAGAGCAAAGGATGGGGTAGCAGCCAGGGCTAAAACCATCTTAGAGCATCCTGGTGTCACAGCTGATGTAGAGGGGATGCTAATCTGCATGACCCTGCCTATAGCATGTGACTGAGGAACTTATTATGGGTTGTTTCCAACAGTGAGAACTGGAACTATGAAGCTTCCTAAACCATGTGTTAAATTTGTGTCAGAGAGCACCTGATTCCTGGTCCCTCAGCTCTCTTTGCTTGGTTTCCTCCTCTGTAAGATGAGAAGGACAACACTCTTCTTTTTCTGTGCTTTATATGGCTTCTGTATTTCTATAGACAGGTTTTCAGGTGGCATGCTGTCCTTCTGCATGTCTGTGTGCAGTGCCTGGTACAACAGCACCGTGACCTCAGGGGACAAGAGGACAGGAAGAAGTCAAGGATATCTCTCACTATTACAGTGATACAAATAAAAAATAGCAATGTGTTTACTGGGATTGAAATCTGTAACCCTGGCCAACTCTAACTGTAATTCATTCTGATTTCTAGTGGCTATCTATAAATGGAGTGTGGATCCTGGTTGCTGTGGTCAATTAATCCTTTCATTTTATTCAGTAGTTCTATAAATAATTATATTAAAACTATATAAATCATCACAAACATGTTACAATTATCTTGACAATTATTCTGTATCTCAGTGGATATGAGAGAAAATGAAACCTGTTCCTAGAGCATTTCTTGTTGCTAAGAAACAGTTACTTCAGTCACAGAAATTGTCTCTCACACCAGATACATTATTCTGGCAAATTGGACTTTCAGATTGAGTACCAAGGGAAAGGGGAACAATCAGAAATAGAGACAATTGCTATTACGGAGCTGCATGGGGCCTAGTATATGTGTGTCAAAGATTCTGGTTTTATATCTGTCTGTTTCATGTAATTTTTTTTCTTTTTTTTTTTTTTCTGTTTTCTTTTTTCTTTTCCTCCTCCTTTCTCCTTCTCCTTTCTTTCCTTTTCTTTTTTTTTTTTCTTTTATTTCTGTCACCACTGCACACACACGCACACACATTCCCCAAGAAAATATTTCGTAAAACAGCATATCATAAAATTCTGTTTTTTTCATGGTAGGGAAGGGAATGGTAAAAATGGTAAATATGATGCTCACCAATTCCTACTTCCCACATCTTTTAAAAAAAATAAAGCATGCATTATGGGATTTACAAGAGGTTTTAGCAAAAACATAACAGTCAAGGGGTTCAGCTTTTTGCAGTATATGAAGCAGATGGGAATGGTAACATAGTCCTTTATGTATCTGTTGCCCTGTTAGGTGACCCAAACTCTTTTTCCTCTCCCAGCCTTCTCTTCTCACTGTGCAGCAGCAGGAAGGTGGGGTCCCTGGGGAAGGCAGGGTGTTTGCACTGCAGGTGACCTTGTGGGGCTCCAGGGATCGATGAACCCTGGATGGGAAAGATCCCTCCTTTTCCTGCACAGGACGGACAAGGGGAAAGGGTTTACAACACCCTTGTGAGTCAGTGGCTGGAGTCTCAGCCAGAACCTGAGCCCAGATTTTAGCACATTTGTTGGCCTGTGAGAAATGATAGTCACCCTGTGAGAATGAAAACAAAGAAACTTTCTGAAGAGGTAGAATAGTAAGAAATCACTCTGAGTTCATTCACTAGACTTGGGAGTAGTTAGTATGTGTGTGTGGTTACAGCTCATTTACTCTTTATATAAATTATAAATTGGCCTGAGTCCTCTGCAGACTGATCTATGTTTAATTCTCCTTTGTAACAGCTTTGTATTTTGTTGACTTTGAGATGCGTGTTTTGGGTTGCTTTTTTTTATATTACCATTACATTATGTTACCATTGAATAAAATAAACAACAAAAACCCAGCTAGCTTTCTGTCAAGAGCAATGAAAACAAAGAATGAATCTTTGATGAACTCTGTGTTTTAAGTTTTAAGCTGTTACAAATTCTGAACTATGTTACTGTGTTTTGTGTTTAAACATCTTGGCTAATTAAATTTCTGACCAAGTTTCTTCTGTAGCTTCCTCAAAGATTTATAACACTAAAGATCAGAAGGTTGAATCAAGGATTTAATAAAATGTGTTGTACAAAGAAAGAAGTTGTGTAGGTGAGCAGAATAATAAGTGCAAATTTTAGAACTCCTCGTGGTTGTAATGGTAATTACTGCAGATCTATTGAAATTGATTTAAGTTTCAATCTTACTTAGAAGTTTAAACATGTCATTAATTAATTACTTTATCTAAACAGATTTGAGGTATTGCTGAAAACCTTGTAGGGAAAAGAAAAAAGGGTTGCTATTGTCATGTATAGATTTTCCAATTACAGTTCTGTATGTTTGTGACGTAGTGTGTCCATGTGTACATATAAGCAGACACAGTAAATGTTGCAGTCATTCATAGATCTTACCAGAAACAGACAAAGTACTATCTTACTGTGCTACTCAAATAACATTACACTTAATGGATTTGTATTTTCTATGTCTGCAATAACAAAACTTCAAGAAATGTTTCCAGGGGTTTTTCTCCTCTGTGAGTGATGGGGTGACACTTGTAAGAGCTATCTGTCTGCTACTGTAACATACAAATAAGGCAGCTTAGAAAAGAGGCAAGAGAAAAAATGTGTCCAAAATCAAAATAAATTGTTGGTTCTCTAAATGTTATGTAGAAAGGCAAAATATTCAATATTGTTTCTGCCTGATATCAATCAGGGGGTTCTGGTTTTCATTTGGGCTGGAGGTTTTTGTTTGTTTGTTTGTTTGTTGGCTGGTTTGCTTTTGTTTTGTTCTGTTTGTTTTTTTTTTTTTTAATTATGTCTTTCTGGGGTGTACTGTACTCCTCTGTATTGTTTGAAAAATCAGAGTTATAAGCTGACCTTTGAGGGAAGCTAAAGTTTGACTGCTTTGTAATTCAAGGCCCAGAAGGTGTAAATTGGATTGGATCCAAGTTTTTGTATTTAGACCATAACAGACATTTTGAAAAGTTAACCCAAACAATGGGACAATTAGCTTTCTGAACTCTAATTTACTTTTCATCAGAGAATAACTGAAGAGTTGCCACATGATCTTTAAATAAGCTTTCTTGGGCAAACATTTCACAAGGGAGGGATCAACATATATTTTCATAAATCCATGCTTGAAATTGCCATTAACCATACCTTTGAAAAATGAGTGATTATTGTTGAACACTTCTAAGGAACTGTAACTGAATGGACTGGAATACACAGCTTGTCTTTATATATTCTATCTAGTCCTCTTAGAGCTGTACCTGGGTGGACTTTGTCAGAAGGCTTGAAAGTATTCTCTGGGACATTTTTTCATATTTTGTATATGATTTTCATAAAGTTGTGACATTTTAGTGGGTTTGATTCTGGGGGTCACAGCTTCCTTTCAAAGACAGAAGGATGCTAAAAGAACCCCTGTAAATCCGATCAATGCTGCACATTGGCATTAATCTACAACTCTCTAATCTCCAGAGCAAGAATGACAGCTTTGGATCTGAACTTTTAATTCAGTGCCACTGAGAAATGATGGGCTGGGGTGAATCCCTGGAGCTTTGTCCTCTTCCATGTTTTCTTTGCCCACGGAGGGGGAAGATGGACAAACAACCTCAACAGTCTTTCAGCTGACGTGTCAAAGGTAGGGAAAATTGCCATTTTCACCTGCAGATCACTTAATAGTGTAGGACCAACATTTAACATCCTTCATCTTCCTTGTTGCTATAGAGGAGATATTGATGAAAGCCCCCCATCTTGTGGCTCTACCTCTGTGGGCTGTTGGCAGCTATTAGGAGCTATTTTGAAGGTTAGGAGGTTACTCTGATCTTGGGGAAGAGAACTTTTTCCTCTCTTTGTGGTGCATAAGGTTCAGCTGTGTGGTAGATTGAACTTGGCTCTACTGAGCAGAATGATAGCACACAGTGTTAATAAAACATTCAGCAGCAAACGTTATTGGCTGGAATTATTTCTCCCTAGTCAGATTCTAAAGCAAAAATTGATAATCCAACATTAGATTCCCTTTATTACTGCAAGTGCCATTGTTACATGAGGAATTGCAGGTATTGATTAAAATCTCTTAACAAAAGAGAAAGGAAATGAGCTGATGACATTTCAAAAATTATCTTTTTCAACAGAGTATGGCTTAAGGCCATTCAAGGAAGAGAACAAAAAATAAATTGATGTGAAGGACAAAAGGGAGTATGTTATCTATTTGCTTAGACAGAGGAAGCAAAACAGAAAAAAAAACCCCAAACCTTATTTGAAATAAACTTTACTAATACATTTGATTACAAATAATATGTTTGAAAATTAGGGATGTGGAACTAGAAAACTCAAATATGTATTTAATAAAGAGGATATTTTTTTGTTCTCCAGAGGGAACATCTTTGTCCATTTCTTTTAGTCACTCATGTCTTTTACAAACATTGAATAAATATAAAATATTGAAATAGCAAAACAGAAGATAGCTAAGTAAAATACAAAGCTTTACAGCTAAGAGGTACATTATTTTGAAGTAAGTTCTTGAAATATCATGGTGTATTCCCATAAATGTAATGTTTTTCCTTTCTTTTTTTTTTTCCTCCACCTTTTGTGATATTATTGTCCTTTTTCACTGGATGAAATTTCACAAAATGCAATAATAGTTACAGCAGCTTGATAAATAACTTCTGCAGTATCATGAGAAGTAAACCTTCTAATTCAGAGGAGGCAAGCAGAAGAGTAGACAACGTTGCCATTGCCTACTGTAATGCAATTCACTACAGTCATGCTAACATGAAGTACTTGAAGTCAAATAGTATCTTTGTTACATTTAGATTCTATTTAGATAACAGGTCACCTAAGAAGGCATCAAAAATAGTATCTATCCTTTCCATAGGGCCAATTCTTTACCAACTCCTGAGTTAAAAACAACTTCAGAAGTCACTACACATTGTAAAAAAGGAAGACCAGATATGTTTTCCAGTAGATTCTGTTCTGACATAAACAATTGTTTTGATATAGTGTAAGTATTTTACTGTGATACATATATACTCCCCATGTAATAATGAAGCAGCACAGTCAATATCTCATTGTTAACATGTAAATAGCACCTTGGGAACATCTAGAAATATATTAGCCTTTATTAACATTATTAAAGTTTTATTAAGACAAATGCAGAAAGTATGCAGCAATACTGAACAAATCAATATAAGCATGTTGTCATAATGGAGCTTCAAAAATAAACAAATTCCAAAATAATTATGCAAAGATAACACCAAACAACTTGTTAATATCTTGTCTTCTTTCCAAAAAGATTATAGTGGGCAAAATGAAGATAAATAAATAGTCCACACCTATCATATTATGTATATGATGATAGGGGAAACCCAAGACATACTTTCAACAATGTCCTGGTTTGAGTGAGAACAGAACTAATTCTGTTCAGTGATTTTACTTTTCAGTTCAGTTCTTCTAACTAACTGCACTATTCTTATATGGAAGAAGCTAACTTAATTTCTTTAATTTGAATTTTGTTTTATCTTGGAATTTGGAAGCTGACTCTTGGTGATATATCATACTAAAATCCAGAATCTTCCAGTACAAATGAACAGTGAAATATCGGTCAGTCTCTGAGGGGAGCAGCTCTGGAGCTGGCTTGGCCTGCAGTGGAATGGCTGATCTCAGTACAGAGGGGCTTTTCCTGAGTTTTCCTGAGACTAGGAAATGTCAGGACTGCAGAGAGACAAGCTAGATGCTGGCAGCTCCCACAAGAAGATGCTGATGAGACCTAGGAGTTCCCAGAGCAACGATGGTCCCCTCATACTTATAAAAAGCGTCCTAGGGAACACTGTGAACAGAGTGTGGAAACAGGGCATGATGCACCAGCCAGGGTGCATCGCATGAAAGGTATGCAGGAAGATGGGTGCTGAAACCTGGCCAGCTCATCAAGGGAGCCATGATGTGCACCCAGCAGAGAGCCATGGCCTCTGTAAGCTCTGCACCTGCCACAGCGGAGTCAGCTGCTCAGTCTGAGCTCCAGGGAGAACATAGAGCTCCCCAGGGTGCAGAGTGTTCCCAGCTCTTACACTGGTACAGGACAGAAGTGAGCACACCTGTGGAAGATGTGCCCAGGTAGAACCCCTCCTCTGTTTGGTGGAGCAGAGCTCCATGAGGAGGTGAGTAGGTTGAGGAGCAGCAGGGAGTGGGAGGGAGAGAGAGACTATTGGGATCATGCCCTCCCTTCCCTGGGACAGGCCCAACAGGAAGACAACACACGTGACCTGGGGGATTCTCCCTCCTCTCTTTGCCTGGCTGAACACAGTGACTCAAGGGACATGAGTCAATGGTAGCAAGTTCCTGCCCAGCACAGCAGATGTGTATCCTCTGCAACTACCCCACCCTCCCAGGTGTCCTTGCAGAACAGATATGAGGCTCTGCAAGCAATGATGAGGATGATGGTTCACCCAGCCTGGAGGTGTTGCCAAGAGTCAATCAGCCAATGCCTGGCATCAAAACTGCTTCCACAAAGCAAAAAAGATGGCTCACTGTCACAGGAGACTCCCTTCTGAAGGGAAAATAAGGGCCAGTATGAAGACTGGCTAAGCAGGGAGGTCTCAGTGGACTTGGAGGTTAGCAAATGTGATGCCCATCTGCAAGAAGGGCATCACATCTACAGGGAGGATCCAGGGAACTACAGGACTGCCAGTCTGACCTCAGTGTTGGGGAAGGTTATGGAGCATATCATCCTGAGTGCAATAATGAGACACATACAGGACAACCAAGGGTTCACTTGAAGTGAGGCGCCCATTGGGGGTTTCTGATAAACCAAGTCTACAGACATTTTTATTTAAGAGATTTTTTTTTCCCCCTTCTTCCTCAGCACCAACCTCTTAATTGAGAAAATTATACTTGAAGATTTTTCTTTAGATTTATTGGCAAAATTAACCATTCCAGCTCAACCAAAGGACAAGAAAGTAAGGCAGAAGGAACTTTCACAGTGAAGCAAGAGAAAAAAAAAAAACCCAAAACAACCAAACATCTGTAAAGTTTTTTGATATAGGACTTTATTTTTACGAGAAGTCTTGACAACAGACTTTTTGTAACAAAACCTGAAATATTTTACAGGAAAAAAATTTAATGTAGATATTCAATACAGCTGGAAAAATATCAGTTTTCACAAATATTCTAGATTGTAGCCTCACAAGCATAGGTTTTCCTTTTGACTGTGCTGTCCCCCTTTCATGTTAATTTTCCATAGATCCATAAACAACTGAGATTCAATATAGTTTCAGGCACCTGTAGAGTTTAAAACCTCTGTGACATTTCTGAAGGAAGTATCTTTTATATGGAAGGAGATGCTATTCCACAAATAGAAGGTTCTCAGAGAGAAATGAAATGATCTATTTCTAGTGATATAGTGATAATGCAACATCATTTTGCAAAGTTCAGTTCAGTATGAAGGATAATAAATACATAATATGTCACCTATGTGACATAGGAGGTCACGTATCGCTTTCGAAAGAGACCTGAGCACTTGAACCCTATTTCCAGAAGTCAATGGCATTTAAGCTTCTTAGTGTCATAGACACTAAAAATTGGATTTAATCTGTTTTGTTATTTGTGGTGGGTTTATTCAGTTTCTGTTTTACATTTCGTAATTTTTTATTAGGCTATATTTTGGTGATATTATTTTTTTTTAAATGCATTCCAGGGAAGAAGATTGATAATCATTATAATGCACTGCTTGTTTTTATGAAGAAAAGACAAGGCTCTTGGGTAAAAAGTTCGTCCATATACATGTGAACTCTCTACTCTGTTCTCAGCAAGATCATTACAGTCTATCTGGAGTGCTATGGACATGCCACTGAACAAATATTGGATTACATTATGCCTAGAAACCTCAGGCATTGTGCACTTTTCTAAATTATTCACACATAATCACTCCAGGGGATTACACTTTAGGATGATGGGAGGATGCCTAAAATCAGACAGCCATGAAGTACCTTATTCTTCAGTGTGTTCTTGGAATACATTAATCTTGAAGCTTAAAATGCACAGTGATGAGTTTACCTATTTGGAAAAGATGATGATGATTGCAGATTTGCCAAATAACACATTAATTGCTATATTTAACTTAGTTATTGGGAATGAAAGGCAGGCTTTTTTTTTTTTTCAATGGACACTTTTAATGACAGTTCTTTCTTATATGTGGCATGGCTAGTCATTTTCAGTGGATAGGGTTGCTACTCAAAAGTGTTGCTGTCAGAAATAATGTGTATTAAATTGGATCTCTTGAACTAGTAATAGAAGACTACTGCTATTAATAAAACTATTTGCTTTGTGAAAAAATGTAGTATGCCTAAGGAATTTTTCAACTACAAAACTAGCAAAGGTGATGGTACATCTGCTTTTTGTATTCATCTTGAATTTTCTCTTAATGTGAATAGAATATACAATAATAATAGATACAGAGAGGGTTTTTGGAAATTCATAGCACCTAATGAAACCTCCTCATATAACCACTCATGACTTACATTTACATTTTAATAAATTAACAGCTTTGAACGATGCATAGAATAGAATTAGAATATACAGATGTTCCTTCCTTCGTATTTCTCAACCTGACCAGGGCATCTCAGTAGAAAGCATTCAGTATGGTAAACTCTAGGGAAATAGCATCAGAGAATATTCTCTGTTTTTAAAGATGAAGTGGAATTTGTTTTGATGACAGATGATTTGAACATATGACTGCTGCAAAATCTCACTTTAAAAGTAAATAAAAATATCTTTCAGAAACTATTGCAATTGTAGACAATACTGAGATTAAAATGTAGTGTTTTCAAGCACATATATTAGCTTATCAGAGACTTCTAAGTGTCAACCTAGCTGTGACTGCTCCTGTTTGCTTTTGTAAAATGCAACAGAAAAATCATTTTTTTCCTCACTCATTTTGCAGTAATTACAAAATCACAGAACAGTTGATTTTTGAAGGTGCCTCTGGAGATGATCAGGTCCAACCTGATGATGCTTTTACATTTAAATGTGTTTGTATTTATATATTTGGTGTAAAATACCTTTTCCTATAGGAAATATATTTGTCCTAAGGAAGAAACATAGGGAATAAAGCTCCCACATTATTCCCACATAGAATGTTAAATATATTTAGAAAGATCCCCAGACTAAGCGACCTTAGTTTTAGGGATCCTATTTGCATACAGATAATCAAATAAAGCTACTGGGAGTGTTCTGAGTTTGAAAGAGATTGAACAAAAGAGAAATTGAGACTACAGCCACAATTCAGACTAGAATGAGAGTTGGACAATAGAAAAGAGACCCACTGAAGAAGCCCAATAAGCAATGCGAAAGACTTTAGAAAAACTGGACATTTTACAAGAGATCATGCTCCAAAATGAAGGAAAATGATCCATATTCAGAATATTTAGGAGTTGAGGATTCATTCATATTTTTAAAGTACTGAAACAAAGATCTGTTTAAGAGCTTGAGACACTTCTAGCTAATATTAGTTTTGCATATATTAGAGCAAAATTTATGCTAGGAAAATGGGGCTCCAGGCACACTGAGACCTCTCAAATGGGAAAACAGTGCTTGAAAGACAAGGAAAATGATCCTCTGTGCTTTGTTGTTTATGGTTCAAATATACAAACTTGAAAAGAAAATATTGTTACTAGACTAAAAGTAATGAATCTGTTCTAAGTAGTTAAAAATAGCTCTTGATAAAATCCTCACAAGAAAGGAGATTTAGGATTAAAGGAAACTGTTAATTAGATTAAATCTTTTTATCCTGATGTGGTTCCTAAGTGTAATCAATCTTCCTATAAGACTGATGAAAGAGAACATTTTGTCTGGGTGAACTTTTCAAATTATCCAGGAAGTTATTGAATGAGGTTATATACTTATTTGTATTCCTAAACTTGTACATGAGTGACAAGCTTGATTGTGGGTGCTATGATTCTCATGAAAGGAGAAAACCAGACAGAGTCTTGAAGTCTTTAACTCCGGATGCTGCTACAAAAGTTTTGTTAGTGTTCCATACAGCTGCCTTTTACAGTGAAATTTTACCACTTCCTTGGGAAACCTTGTATAATGCAGGAAAAGAAAACTTCATCCATGTTCTTTGAAGTCATAATCTGAGGGGAAAAAAACCAAAGTGGAGTAGATTTTCATGTAACAGAATGCAAGGAGTAGAAGAAGCAGTACAATTTATAGCTTGTAGGTTGTTTCTAATGCCCTGCTTCAGATTGTGTTAAATAGGAATTTTGCCACTGACCTTCCAGAAAGTGAGACAGGGCATCATAAAATAAGCTTGTTGTGTAGATAAGGATTTTATTATATGTCAAATTACTAATTTATCTTCTCATGATACTTTTTAATAATCTATAATTTTCACAAATAAGGATTTCCTTCTTTTATTAGTTTCTGTGTCAAAGTCTTTTTTTTCTCCTTCCACTGCTGCAGTCCATTATTGTTTTTGCCCTTTTTCCACACCATGAACATAACCTCATCTACCAAGTTGCATATCTTTATTAGGCTTTTATATTAGATGTCACAACAGATTAGAGATGATCTATTGCCTGAAGAAAGCAGAGTTTACTGTACATGTAGGATTAAAAAACCAAGCAAACAAGAAGGTTTGGCAGTGCATGCAACCATGTGCATGATCATCTATTTAAATTCAGTTTTAAAAGGAATATATCCATTAGACAATCAAATAATAATAAAAATAAAACAACTAATTGAAAACTTGTTATGGATTAAAGTTTCTAAGTTATATTTATACATGTAGTAAATGAATTTTAAAACTTTTTTTTTCTTTTTTTTCACTAAACCTGACCATATCAGTTACTTTCTTGGTCTGAAAAGTCTCTCAGATTCCATACTGGAACATGGAACAAGTCCTAAGTTGTAAATACTCTTCCATGAAGTCCTGTGTCATCCCACATACCGGGGATTTTATTTAACATTTAGTTAACCAAAACGGGAAATTTTCGAACAGAGTCTGTGTCATTTCCAATAGTCATGTCACAAATCAATGAAATCAGGTTTTGTTTGGTTTAGCACCTGCAGAAATAATTGTAAAATTAAACTTAGCTATGAATTTTAGAAAGTAAGGTACCAAGTTGCCAGCTGCTGTTATTCAGCGGGGCTTGCTAAATATTAGTAAACATATGATCTACTGCAAATGTGAGCTTTATTAGGTGAATGATGCACCAATGTAATTTTAGGAAAATACTATAAAATTATAGCTAGGGTAAAATGTAACTGCAGCAAATACTTGAGAGATTTGGGCGCGTGGAATGTATGTAGAAATTCTTGCAGCTTCTGGGTAAAGTGGTTTGAGAATATTTAAATGAAAGTACAGGGCATGGAAAACAAAATCAATAAATAAAAAGTCCTAAAGTTAAACAAATGTTACATCTACTATGGGTTTGACCACATTTTTATATGCTTCCTTGTTTGCTTTGGAATATACATTTCTCTAATCATATATTATAAATAATATTTTACATTAATTCTCATAAGCAGCACAACTTTTGTTCATAGTGCTATAACACTCTAACAAAACCCTTAAAATATATCTGTTATTCCAATGTATCATGGTAACAGTAAAGAGGCTAGCAAGTTAATATATTTTCAGAATGATAAATATTTTCACATCTGAGTTTTTATATTGAGTTTTTGTAATATTTTGTCACCTACTAAATGGACCTGGTTTTCAAGAGAGAATGTCTCAGTTCTACTGGTGACAAATTTTGATGAAAGAGAGATACAGTAGGTTAGTCTTATAGGAGAACATTTTTTTTTTCAATAATTTCACAGAAAAATAAAGGTAATTTGAAGGTTATTTTATAAAGGACTTTTTTTTTTTAAATCAACATGTTTAGCTACAGTCTGTTACAGTCACTACTAAAAAAACAATCAAAATTCTGCCTCAGATATAACTGAGTCTACTTAGATTATCAAAATACAATTTTTTACATTTTTTTTCAATTTTTGCTGACAGAGTATAGAGAAATAATTTAAAAATAAATTGGTCAATGCACTTGAATGAGTACCCATTGCTGACTGGCAGCGAATGTTACAAGGTGTTACAATTTATAATGAATTTGGCCCATTCTGTAAGTTACTGTCATATATCAGGTTATAATGAAACCTGCTGGTAGACTGCTGGAGACATCAATATTAGATTTAAAATAGACTTGTGGAAAATACATGAATTCTCAGATCTGATTGATTGGGTTCTCATATTGACACTGCCTTTTGGCACCATGGTGCTTGTGGTTTTGGTGGAATTGTATCAGTCAGTTTTAAATGGCTTTTGCTGCAGCTTCCTATTTTTCATAAATTTTCATAAATAATCCAGCTTTGAATTTTCTCAAAGAAGAATGGATCTGCTAAAGTGGGTGAGAAAAGGTGACAAGAAGCTGAATAAAATGTAGCCAATGTTTCTTCAGCAATTTTTGTAATTGTGACTTATGAAAGGTTTCTTTAAATTTTCTATACTTACTACCCCTCAGAGTGCATGCTCAATAGTCATATGAGGTGTCTGTGCCTATTCTGGATTGTAAGAAAGGACCTTCAGGCCAAATATTCTTACTCTAGTAGTGGACAATTCCTGAAGCATAAAAATCAGGATTTAGATGCATTAATTCACAGTTTTTGTAAAGGTATATATTTAATTATTTCACTGAATAGTTCACAAGAAAGTTTGTACTTATGAGAAGCTCATCATGCATATGAATACAATACTTTATGGTAATGCAAACAAACTTGCATCAAAGGCACCCTGAAAACAGCAGATAACATATTCTCTACCTTATTTAATCTGCAGTATAGGTATCTATGACACATCATTTGACAACTGCTTCAACATCTACACAAGCGGTAAAAAGTGATTCAAGGATAAAGGTTTTAACTGTCTATGTAATATTACTTTAGTTTTCAGGCTACTGGAAAACTCTCTTTTCAAGATGCACTTTTTTCCTTTTTTTTAATATACATATGCAAAATTATAAAAAGTGCTTTTAGTTTTCTGTATTTTATTTGAAGGTTCATTTACATTTGATGTAAAGTTTATGTACATATTTAGCTATTAGATTTATTTAATGATCAATGTAGAGGCAGCATCAAAAGGTAATGTTTTAAGTCATGCTTCAAAAATTATGTGCTCATTTTCTCTTAATATTGAAGTGGATTTTATTACTGATTTAAGAAAAACCCACATGATAATGTTGAGAGTTCTGAAAACATTTGTATGTCTCTGTATCTCTATACACACACACATATAGACGCACATACATATACTCACTTCTATTTCTCTGTGGGGAAAAATACTGTATTTCAAAGGGAATTATGAAGTATCCTCATCGGGTGATAGCATATTGAAGGCTTCTGAAGTGTCCTTATGTGTCCTTCTCTTCTAGTTGCTTAACTTAGATGCGGAAAATGTCAATTTAAAACAGAAGCTTATGTATTTGTGGAAATCAATGCTTAGAATCATAAACCACACACTTAATACTGCATTAATTTATGACAATAACTAACCACAGTTACCTCTAACCTAAAGGAAACATATAATTCTGAAGCTGATTTTATCATTATTTCTTTCAAGAAAGAGGTCAAGACTGAGATTTTCAAAAGACTATTAAGAAATCAGATGGCTTGTTTTTAAGAGCTGATTGTTTTTAAGAGCTTAAACTATTGAACTAATTTAATCATACTTTTCAAAATCTTGCTTCACTGTTTGTTTACAAAAAGTGAAGGGAAAATATTATGGTGATACTTCTACCTGGTGCTTGTATTTTTGGGGAACAATTTATCCTGTTTTCTATGTCAAAGAATAAGGAATACAAAAGCCCTGAAATCTGTCAGATTTTAATGTTAGAGAGAGTGGAATATAAGATTAGAGGTGAGAAGGGATGGTGAGATCATAGATGTCTTTGGATTTTTTTCACTCTTATAATCCTGAGCAGGATAAGACCTTTATGGATGGCTGTATGAGGGGGAAGAAGGATCCTTTGTAAACTTTCTTTATGTCCCAGTCTGAATTCTTTGTAACAATACTCATATTTTCTTCCTTTCCTCCTCTCACACTTTGAAGTTTTGCTTGCAGTTCATCAGAGATACCTTTCATAAGCTTTCACACTCAACCTAAATGGAATGTTGATGCAGCATGTTTGAAGTAGTTTGTTATGCATGGAAGGGGAGATGAAGATGTTTCATGCATATCTTCATAAATCCAAAACCAGATACTATGTCTGGGAATTATCTAACTTTGTACATCTAACACTTAGATATCTACAGCTGAGTAGTGTCCCAGGTTCAGCTAGTATAGGGTTCATTTTCACAAGCAGCTGATGGCCCAGGCAGCTGGGAGGGGTCAAAGCTGAGAAGGGATAAAACCAGAATGAGCCAGTGGGATATTTGATGCCATACTGATGTCATGCCCGCTATATCAGGGGAGGGATGGCCCAAAGCAGGGGTGCTGGAGCAGGGAAAGCGGTGTCTTGGGTACCAGCAGAGTCGCACATTTTACCTCGCTCACTTTATATGTTATTTCATTAGTACTGTTGTTATTACTGTTGTTTCTTCTCTCTTTGTGTTGATCTATTAAACTGTCCTTATATTAATCCATGGGGTGTCATGTTTTTCTTCCTTCTGATTCTTCTTCCCATTCCACTGAGAGATGGCAAGGGGGAAGCAATGGGCAAGTGTCTGCATGTTATTTATCTGCCAGAAGAGGTTAAACCACAACAACTAGTCATTACTTTAATTTTCATTAATAAAAGGTAGTTTGAACTGCTATCCACTTCTGCTTACATCCTAGAGCAAATATCTGAAGTAAACCAAAAATACTGTGTCTTGAAAGCAATTCTTTATTGGCTTTAAAAGGGAACCAGTTCCTCAGCCCAGATGGAGGTGTCTCTACAAAGATACCTGAAGATGGGTGAGATAAATCCCATCCATTGGTCATTAACAAATTGTAAATGCTCCTGTCCAAGTAATTTCCCAGTTGATCCAGTGTGAGACTGTCTCTGACTGAAGACAGGAATCTTACTTCAGTGTTTATAAGTGCATTCTAGCTACCTTTACTGCATCCCTTTTCAGTTGGTAGGACACTCTTGAATTGTAAGGTATACCCAACTCCATTTGGCACTTGTAAAATAAGATCCCAGTTCTGTCTAGATATACAGTTAAACAGTCCTTCACTCAGGAAGTGTTGAATCTATGTGTTATTCTGTCTAGCTGCATGGGGTGGGGAATAAAAGATTTTTTTCTTTTCTGTAAGTTGATCATATATATATAACTGGTCTCACTGTAACATCTCTCCCATTCATATCTATGTTCTTTGTTATGAACATGGGGATGTTTTTTTATAAAAGTGATGGTCTTATGTTAAATGAAGTTCAGTACAAGTTGTGGTCAAATCTCAGATACTTACAGCTTCTGTCTAGACATAATTAGATATAATCACTTAAATGTTTGACAGAGGTGTAAGACTCCTGGAAATTCTCTAGAATACATTTTACAGTGATTGAGTGCAATTGTAATGCTAGCAAGTACAGTCCTTTGATCATTTGAGTAATATTCACAGAGAGTTGCAAGCACAGCTTCTTATCTTCTGAAATTTCTTGTTATGTGAAAATTTTTATTGTGTGTATCATAAATCAGCCTTGATAAAATTCTACAGCAAATATTTTGGGCTTCAAAACTGCTAAGAAAGTGGCATGCAAATGGCTTGGTCTCACCTGCTGCAGCAGTAACATTGAGTGTTTTCAAGCAGAAACCATTTGTCACCTCCCCATATTGAGGAGGCAAAGTCAAGGCAAATGTAATCTACGCTAGTTCTATATTAGTGGAATAAGATGTTTGATAAAAAAGGTTGACCCAACAAGGGAGAGCCTTTCACTGTATTGTAAAGTGAAACAGATAGCTCTGATGAGAACTAACATCGTCTGATTTGCCCAACCCTTTTAAAATATAGCATGTAGCAAATGCCTGTGGAAACTTCCTAATTTTTGACTTCTAAATTTTTTTCAATGAGTGGAGTATCTGAAACTTACCTAAATGAATTTGCAAAAATTCAGTTTATCTCTGTACCATTTTGGGTGAGGAATATGTAGCATTGTACTCTGTAAGTGTGAACATTAGTTTATTACTGATTCTGCTGTTCTAAGCAACTCAGCTGCAGCCATGAAATAAAAACTGAAATTGACCTTTGATAAGTAGATTTTTCATTTGTTACTATTATTCTCTTGTATGTAAATTTCAAGGATACTACCTAAGTCTTCCTTGCACTATCTGGTTCCCTAACCTTCTTTGTATTATTTTGCAGCTGCCATCCTGTTAGCATTACTCTATTTCTGCCAATGTGACAGCTATTGTGTTATCTGTCAGGAAGAAAAGGATTTCTTTTAGTCTGTCTTTCATTTACATTCTTAAACTTTTATTCTTAAAAATCTTCTTTGCATGCAGAAGATGTAAATGTGATGATATAAAATGCATTATTTCTCATTTGTCTGTTTGCTACCTAATAGATTTCTGATTAGGTGAAATAAAAGAATTTTATACTATCAGCTGATTAATAAATACAGTGTTAAACTCAATACTGTATTGGTTTTGATAAGACTCTGTGCTCAGATAAGCAGATAGTGTGCAGGTTTCTTCAGTGAGCCTGAAAGCAAACTGTGTGGTCAGACTTCGCCAGTTTCTGACCTGTGAGCTTTCATCTTAAAATCATGTCTGACTGGGAAAACCTCAATTTGTCACAGGAGCTTTTGAGGGTTGGAATTTGTATGATACAGCTATAGGTGACCCAAAAGGATGGTACCAGGTGTCTACAAAGTAGAAGATTTAGGTCTAAGTCATTGAAGGTTTATTCTCTTTTGCTCAAGTCTGTGGTTTTTCAATGTTATTATTAATCTATGGCAGTGATACTATTTTTCTGAGGTTATGTCATTGCTTATTATCTGATGGAAAAGTGGGACTCAACCTTTCTTTTGCTTCAATAGCACAATGTAATTCAATCAGAACAGCATAAAAGGAACAGAAATTTTAAATGTCACTCACAAAATCCTTTGATGTTGATATTTTATAAATATACTAATGCAGCTGAACTAATTTAAGCCTGTGCTAACATTGCCACATGAAGCATATCAAGTGTTTAATTGCAATGCAAAGTGAACAAATAATGAGAATAAGTTACCCAAATTATTTCATTATAAAATAATTAATGTGATGGGCAATTAAAGTATGCATTTAAGTGTACTCATTACATTGTCATTCAAAATTACCTAAGCTAAGGTTAAAGGTGTTATTAAAAACATTAATTTAATTTGTTATATAAAAGGTAGATAATTATCATAAAATATTGCAAATGATAATGAGAAACACTTTAATGAAGTCTTGGTTTAATTAGTGAGGGTATCATTATGATTTGCCTATGGGTAAAATGGCAGACTATTAATATATTTTCTTTTCATTATGATTAGAGTCTTAGAGAGTTATTTAAAAATTTATATAAAGAAATATAGGCTTACATGTATATCTTTGGAATGGTAACTCATTTTGCTCACTACAGATCTATGATATTATGAAGATTTGATAAATTAAATTTCTGAAGATAGTGGTCCAAGTGTTGCCCAGTCAGACATGATTTTAAGATGAAGGCTCACAGGTCAGAAACTGGCAAAGTTTGTTTTCAGGCTCATTGAAGTAACTTCCCCACTACTAGGTTAACAAGAGAAGTGGTCCTCACAGCAATCTGCAAAATGCTGTGCTCTGCTTCACAAGGGGCAGACACTGTAGAAGTTACTAAGCTGTAGTGTGAGATACACCTGACCCTAATGCCAGTGTGATTATTTAAAATTAACAAAAGTATTTAAAATAACCAGTTTTCCCTCACAACAGGTAGGTTGTGGTCATGCCAAAGTAAACATCCACATCTGTCTGATGAGAATGTGAGGCTTGAGTGTGCACTTTCAATCTGAGTTAAAATGATAATATTAAATGCGACTGGATACTTCAGAACATGGATATCTGCACAGTGACAGAACCATAGTTACTAAACTCACTGTCATTTCAATAATTAAAATATATATGTTTCTCAGATATTTCCCATAGAATGGAGATACTTTTAAAATGTGTTCAAGTAAAATAATATTTCTAAAGGAACAGTATTTCTTGCTTTTTTTTTCTAAAGATGAATTGACAAATAGATGCATATGTCACAAGACATTCTATGTAGTGCTTATAGTGTATTTTCATCATTAACTTAGGCATTGCCCTAGTGCTTTGATCAGATGTTTTTGGATGCCAAGGCAAAAAGCTCATTTTACTCTGTAAAATCAGTCTATTCAGTCATAGCAACAGGTGGCTGAAGAAGGGCAAATAAAAGAATTATGTTTTCCATTAATTGATTCATTCATCACGAGTTCTGCTAAAATGCTGAATATTACTAGGTTTTCCTATGCTTTGCTGAAAATACTTGTCTGCCTAAATTTCCCCCATGAGTCAGTGAGCCTGCTGGTAATTCCTACTGAGTATGTCAAAACTCTGTAATACTTTGTCATTTTTTCTTATTTTCTTCACACTTAAGGAGAAGTTATATTTATTTTGCTCTACTGGATAAACTTTTTACACAGACTTCTGCTAGTAGTTTCTAATTTGGTTGCATATTTCTTAGGCTCCATTTTCTCCCTATAGAACTTAACTGTATTTTAAATAGAATTAATGAAATAAAATACCCAGTGAGGATCCTTTTTTCATTGGATAGCTCAGTTTTGTCAGTTTTGTGAGGCACCTAGCTCAACAAAGACCATGGAGAGATGAGGTCACTGATTATCTAGACAAAAGCATTTAAATTTTGTTCTCAGGATTTTGGAGTTTTATGGTGCATATCCTACAAATTGCTCTGCTCTTAAAGGAAAAGTTGTTTGACACTTAGCAGGATTTATAGGAAGGAGACTAGAGATTGATAGCATTAGATTATATGTTGACACCACATTGACACTTAAGCTGCATGTATGTGTGCACTAACAGCCAGCTTAAGCACTTTGACTTACCGTGCAAGATGTGTCCTTCCCTTGGTCCATTAGCATCTGAGTAGTGTCTGAACAAGCTGCTTTTTAGCCTACATAGATGTCTTCCAGCAGCACTTTTATATGGATCAAAAAGTATGCTTTTGGATGGTATCTCATCCTCAAACCAAATGTCTGTGCTTTGGTTTGCATTGATACTTTGGTGAGTATGAACAGTCCTCCTTTATGATAAAAATAACATGAAAGATGCACTACAAGTGGTTGCCATCCTTGGATAGGTGTCAAGTGTACAGCACCAGACCAAAGTCAGTCCAAGGTAAACCCTTTGAAGCATGGATAGTATAGGTATCAGGTCCTCAAAAGAGAAGATTTCACTCTGTGTGGGTCATCCATTCTCCCAGATCCACAATACTTGCTCACATAGAGATAGCCTATGCTTCAATATGACTCGAACTTCAGATATTTATCTGAGCATAGAACTCCACACCACTGTTTGCCAAACAGCACAAATGTACTCTGTTCTTACACACAGCTGGGTACCTTCCAGCTGGAGTTACAGTGCAGTGTAAGCTCTGATGTAGTATCCTTAGTTGAATAAACTAAACCACACTTAAATTGCCTCAAAGCTGATAACAGGGTTAGGGGAAAACCTTGAAGAGTCTGGATTAGCTTTGTAGTGTAGAAATTTTTACTTTCTGATACAGCAACAGCATTTTACCTGGCACTCGTCGTTCAATTAATGAGAGAGACTGCTACTAACATACTCCTCTTAGGGCAGCAGGTTTTCAGGTTTTTTAGTTGTAGACATAAAAATTTTCCAAGACTGTTAAAAAATGTTTCATGTCAGAGACTAGAACTAGATAAAGTGCATGACCTGTTGCACGAGATATAATTAACTTAGGAGCAGCTTGGCCATATCTGAAGCAATACAAAGCAATTTTCTTGAGAAAGGTTGAAAAAATCCATATTGATCAGTACTAAGTAGTAAAAATTTATTGCATTGTTGTCAGTTGCCTTATTCCAAATCAATACAAATCTCACCAAAAGCTTCTTAAATGCAATAAGAATCTGACAAGACCCTTTTGTCACAGATTAGTGTTAAAGCAATGAAAAGGCCCCCAAGGAAAACTGTCTCTGACCAGAATGCTAGTTGTATCCCATTTCAGCAATACTCCTTTTGGTATAGGTTATCCTTATTGGCATTTCTGAACCCTGAAGAAAAGCTTAGTGTTTTATCAGTTAACTAATTCAAATGTTAAGAAATGCTTAAAGACCTCAGAAATTTGACTGTTTTTATCAAATTACAAATGTTGTTATTTTTCAGAAGTAAAAGGTCAGTCAGACACCTGAATAAGAATGAAAGATTGGATATAAGATCTTTCTGTTTACAATTTGAAAAAAACCTAAACCTTTCATAAGAAAGTAACTTCAGTCAGACTAAGATCCTGTGGTAGGACTTCTGAAATTAGCACACATTGCTATGAGAGTAATACTATTCTTCTTAGATAGGCATTCTTGTAAACAAGAATTAGTACCACATTCAGAACCATTTCAATTCCACCATACCATAGATTTAGATGGTGGTAAATTACCTTCTCAAAGCAGCACAATCAAATTTCAGGTAGCAAAGAACTAAAACAACATCCCCTATGCCCCTAGAGCAAATGTTTTTTGAGAATTCTCTCTGTACTAGCATTTCATCAATTAATTGTATTACCATAGTAGTTTCCATGAAAAGAGCTAATTTAGTTATTAAGTTATCATGTCCTTCATTGTTTCTGCAGAGAACATACTCACACATTCATGAAAAATCAGTGAATCTGGAATTAGTGAGGAGTGCCTATTTAGCATGTTTCAAATCAAATATATTTCAAAGCTTAAAATAGTTTCTTGATTTCACGGGGGGACCTGAATATAATAAAAATCCTATTGAAAGACAACGACATTTTAGATCCAAAATCTCTTAGAAGCTGTTAAAAAATTACATCGTTTTTGTCCTTTGTTTAGTTTTTTATCCCGAGTGTATGCTACATTGGTGTGTTCACTTATGCTAAGTCAATCCACACTTCTAGAACCAGACACTCATCTCACTAAAAAGACAGCAAACAATAGGAGGAAATTGCTTCTTAAAACTTCTCTTGGTTTTTTCTAATGATACAAATGCTTGATGCTGTGCTCTGCCAGAAATTTAACATGTCTTAAATGCTTGCTCTCAACAAAGCCAACAAGGCTACCTCATTTCCTAGGCAGAATCTGATGGAGATTGTCCACCAACTAATAAAAGATAACTGGCTATTTAGAGGACTAAGACTACTTTTTGATAACGCTCCTTTATATTTTTTTGTCAACTATTTAGTAGTTTTCTCCTTATATATAAGTTCCCCATTAATCACTACTTAAAACAAAACAAAAAAGCAGACAAGGTAGTGCATCTATAAATGAAAATATTGTAGAATATTGAGCAAAGGCCCGCAGAATAAAGAACAAACTCTCCAGAATGCAGAGTTCCAGAGTAATTAGATGTCTAAAGGAACAATAAAAAAGGGAAAAAATTACAAAACCAAGTGAAAATGCTGTAAAGGAGAATATATATAAATTAGCTTTCTTTTATCTTGTTGATGTGTTGTGACAGCTGTCTAATAAGATGCATCTGAAAGACTGCAAACCTTTGGAAGACTGCTGCATATCTATTTGGAATACATCTGCTAAGTGTTATTGGTTCATACAAGAACCTAAACCTCTGAATTGATAATTATGAACCTCTAGAGTGGCTAACAACAGAGCTGGAATTGTCTTTCCCAGATATACAAATTTGGAATCTTTCTGAAACCTTTAATTTTTTTTCTGAGTTTGCAGTCAGGAAGGATCCAAAGCTGAGAATCACACTTCCAATATGTACTTAAACATTTAAAAAAAAAAAAAAAAAAAAAAAAAAAAAAAAACCAACTTTTAAAAAAAAAAAAGTAAAGAACATAAGGGTTTATGTTTTCCCTGGGGGGAAAACACATGGAGAGGGGGATAAGAAAAGGGG
>JAAGNO010013271.1:6449-51904 GCA_033439905.1 Ceryle rudis | reverse complement strand
CAGAGCTCTGAGCAACCTGCTCTAGTTGAGGATGTCCCTGCTCTCAGCAGGGGGGTTGGACTAGATGACCTCTAGAGTTCCCTTCCAACAGAGACATTTATATGTTTCTATGTTTCTATGGACCTGATGTAGTGGGTCCAGCAGAAGACCATGAAGATCATCAGAGGGCTGGAATACCTCTCCTACAAAGACAGGCTGTAGGAGCTTGGGTTGTTCAGCCTGGAGAAGAGAAGGCTCTGGGGAGACCTAATAGCAACCTCTCAGTACCTGAAGGGGGCCTACAAGAAGGTGGGAAAGGGACTGTTTACAAAGGCCTGTAGTAACAGGATGAGGAACAATGGTTTTGAACTAGAGAACAGTAGCTTTAGATTGGATGTTAGAAACAGGTTCTTTACCATGAGGGTGGTGGAGCACTGGAACAGGTTGCCCAGGGAGGTAGTTGAGGCCTGTCCCTGGAGATATTCAAGATGATGCTCGACGAGGCTGAGTAACCTGATCTAGTTGAGGATGTCCCTGCTCACTGTAAGGGAGTCAGAATAGATGATCTTTAGAGGTCCCTTCCAGCCCAAACCATTCTATGATTCCATGAATCCCCTTTCATTCCATCCGGTCCTTGGAAATTAGAGGGGCTAGGGGCAGCTGGATTTATCTCTTAATAGATATGCCAATTTAGTGTTTGTGGCTATAGGTCTGACACCAAATACACGAACAGCCCATCTGCTGTAGGTCCAGTTGCATTCACAAGAAGCAGTTGGATGCATGAGTAGTACAGTTGAGTTTCACTTGCAACATATGCAGGTTCTTTTAAGATTCCCCAAACTGGAGCCACAAGGAGAAAAGTTTGCTTTATTATTTGGGGACTGGTAGAATAAATGTCAAGCACAAGTACTAGGAGTAAGAAAATGAAATGCAGGAGATGCTGCAATATGCCAGACACTTCCAGACATTGGTGCCACCAAGCTAAGTGTCTGTCTGTCCATTGTCCAAGGTGTTACCATGTATTTTTTCCTAATATTTCAATACATTGACCCAAATAATTTGTAAATTAACAGGTATTTATTGCTCACCTTCTGTATCTAGCATGGCTTTTAGATTTTTTTCTTGTGTGTTTTCATTAAAAAACACATCAGCCTTAGAAAGCTTCCAGCTTCCCTTCCCTGCCCAGTGAGGGATGGTTTCCAGAGAAGCTGCAGTGTCAGCAGTGCAGGTTCAACGCACTGTCTTTGAGGATGAGGGAAAAGATCTTTTCCAAGTTTCATTGTGTTCTTGCATTCCCCTAACCTTCACCTTTTACCAGCCCCTGTTACTTTGCTGGTGTTCCAGCTTGCAAGGTCTGGTAACATTTCTCAGGGATCTTTCCCTGTTTAGCAAGGTGTCACCATTAGCGCTGGAGTTTCACCTGCAGCAGGAGGAGCTAAAATTGGTGATATTGGTGTCCTTCCAGAGCTGCCAATCAAGGAGTCCTTGAGATGCTGTTTCCCTGTTTGGGCCACCAACAGGTCCTGATGCCAACCAGCGGCATTTGGCTGCTTTCTAAGTGCTTGCCTCACTGCTTTCAGTAAGATGCATTGGTTTGTGATCTGGACAAAGACCTGCAGCAATGCTGAAGAGAGAACACGTCATTTTTTTCTCAAAATCAAACAGGTCTGAGACTTCAAAATACATTTTACATCAATTTGTCTTCAAACCAGGGCTCCTGCTCCAGCTATGGCTTTCTGCTAAAATAATTTCCAATCAATTTAGCATCTGTTTCCATTGTTGGTATTGCCAGCTCATCTGTAGTCTTCAGAGACCAGACATGCCTCACATAGTTTCCTATAGGTCATAGTTTTCCACTTGCTTTCTTGTTTAGCAGATGGCACTCAGTCTCCTTCCTGCAAGCAAGAGGAAGCTTAGTGCTGTTCAGCCTGCTCAGCCTCTGCTGCTTTGCCACCACCCACCTACCCTGCTTCCTCCCTAACATGAGATCTGAGCTCTGGTCTCAGGTATTCGACACTTGCTGAGCCCAATGCACCATGTCCCAGACAACAAGCAGACACCAGCTTTCTCCAAACCAACAAAACAAGAGGTTTTGCCCTGTGGGCAGTACACATCTTTGTGCGTAGTGGTGCAATGCAGATACATCTGTGAAACCTGTGCCCCTCTGAGTGCTGTGGTGGCTGGGAGAGCTTTTTTTGACAAAACTATGGTGGGAGACCCTTGTCAAGAGCCAGAGATGTGCTCTTCCACACAAAGCTTCATTCTGTTGCCACTGGCCCTTGTGCTGAGGCACTGCCAGTCCTGCCTCAGCAGATGCGCCAGCCAAGCACAGGGACCTTCTAGTAGGCTCTTGTCTGTAAGGAATCGTCTCCTTGCTGAATGTCACAGTCAAGCATTGGATCCTGCCAGGACATTTCACAATTTATTTTCTTCAGTCTGTCTTACTAAATTACCCTTCCCCCTCTGTCTTGTAAGTATTTGCATTCTCTCACCTTCAATTTACAGAACACAGTGTGTGAATAGTCACTGCTACTTTTACCCACATCACACTTCATCAGTCACTCTGACCAGGCTGCTCTCCCTTGGGGCTCGAGCCAGCCCCTGGGTGGAAGCTGGGGAAAACCCTGGCCTATATCAAAGAACTTTGACATGCTTTTTGCCAACCAGCCCAAAATTTTCTTCTTGCGACTCTTTGTTTTCTTACACTGGTCCTTTACTTGCATGGAGAGTTCATGCAATCAGGCTATGCTCCTTCTGAAACACTCTCTTCTGTTGAAGCTCTTCTGCTTTCGATAAAGTAATTAAATATTAATTTATGTTTTCTTAAGCCTGTATCATTGGGCAAGCAAGTAATTTTCTTATATTATCTGATGAGCACAGCTGTTCTCAGCACAAGAAGAATATTCATCTATCCACATTCATATTTTTTTCTCCAGACCATCTGAAAAGAAGCTTTGCTTCCAGCCACTAGAAGAGTAAAGTTTTTGATACAGATACTTAGAAATATATGCAAGCAGAATATTCCTGCCAGCATGTAACTTTGCAAAAATATTTGTTATTAACCTTTTTATTAAAAAATAAAGAAGCAAAGAAATATTCAGCCCTCTACTGAGGGAGCAGAACTGGGTCTGTATGTCTGAGTTATCCAGATGCACACCACAAAACCCAAGCCGCAGACACAGCCATTGTGAGGACATGTCTGCAAGTAAAAAAATATTCAAAGCATACTTCATAATTGACAGCAAAATGGGCTGTTCACAGCCAGAAACAGAACAAATTACTTCCTGGTGATTTCTGTAGGGAAATAATTCAGCACTCGCTGCTGGGATCACTGCTGCTGTGCCCTTCTACGCAGCACAGACCTGCCTTAAAGGACTCACCTATGAAGTTTGGTAAAACCAAGAGAGGGTGTGGAAAACTGCCTTGGTTAATGTCCCTAAATAAACATCAGATAGATCTGATCATCTCCATAAATCAGAGCTGTCAAGCATGTGTCCCTCAGCTTCAGCAATAACCTTCAGCTGAGCCACAGGTGGTGAGCATGAGGAGGGGAATTCCTCCCACTCCCAAATCCCAGTGCAATGCATTTTCCATTGATAGGGTAGAAATTAAGAATTCTTCAATCTTCACATATGGATGTGATCAGCAAACAGACCACCCCACTGTGAAACCTGGGCATGGGTGTTACAGGAAAGGAGAGAAACATGAGCTACTCAGCATCATCTGCGGACGTGCTGCATGACACTTCTGAAACATCCCTAATGGCGTTTTGTGTGGTTTTGCATTTTGAGGGAAGCTTTGCCTCTCTTTACCCTGCACCTAGAGTCCCATCATCCTCAGGGCCTCAAAATATAGGGGCAGTACCAGTAAACAGAGCATGGGTTTCCTCTTACAAATGGCATGTCTCACAGATACTTGACCACTGAATGCAGGAAGAATAATCACTTTATTTATGTGTCCTTAGGGCTCGGTTCTTCCTTGTCTGTTCCCAGCACAAACTCTCTTACGTCAACCTATTTGTACCAAGGGCCAGTCACAGCATTTCAATCCTTCCTGCCATGTTGTTATTCTGTGGCAAACCTACAAGATGTTACTGCTCATCAAATAATGAGATAGTGTGGAGCAGAGAACAAGTATTTAATATCTTTAGATTATTTAAAGTAGCTTGGTCTCAGACAGCTTAAGGCAGACCCTGCTAACCCCAGGCAGCAACAGGTACAACTCCCCAGCTGTGATCCTACAACATTTCACACCAGATGTTGTGTTGCTCAAAAAGTCCTGGTGAAGAGCAAGCACCCTTCATGTGCCCACCAAAACCAGTGAGATTACCAGCTTCACCCCACTGGACCCAAACTGCTGCTTTGGGAATACTGCTGGGTTTGACAACTAATCTCTGATCAGATGACAGCGAAACAGTAACTTGCTACTATGGCCACCAGATGGTTTATCGGAATGCCTTGGAGTGAGAAATGCCATTGGGTGCCTCTTCCTCCAGGGGTGGTGGCACTGAATAACTGTCATCCCCCCGGCTCACCCAACGCAAGCAATGCTAAGGACCTCGACAGGTCTCTGTCTCCTTGCTAGGATGAATCATGAGAGCTTCCTCCCATGCCTGGCACAAGGGTTAAACACATATATCATGCCGTGGGCTGGAATTTAATGCTGATGTTGGTTTGTTCACTTATTAAACAGTGACACATTAGACTGACTGATAGAGGGTCATCAATTACCGTGTTTCTAAATATACTAAAGATGCTGCTGTGAGAGGAGGTTAATGTTACCTCCTCTTCCTTCTGGCTGATTTATCGTGCCGTCACCCCAGATTCCTTCTCTGTCAAGCAGCTGCATTTATGTTGCTGCACACCAGCCAGGCAGACTTCCAGTTGCTCCTGCAAAACAACTCATGGAGTGCTTCGTCCTTCCCTGTGTCCTGCAGGAGATGCCACTGGTAGTGTTGGCCTCGGGGCCAGCTCAACTGACAATTTTGCCTGAAGAGCATGAGATACTCCAATGCATGTGCAACATGAGGTCCCTTCCAGCCCTGGGCATGATGGCCAGAGATGATCTGTCCCCACAGCACTGCTTGGCTTTGCTATGGGAGGCTTTGACGAATTCAGTTTCATGATTCTCCTTCTCTCTCCTTTCCCAAAAAAATTGCTAAGCACCCTGTGCAGGGAGGGCTACTTGTTCAGTGGTGGTTGGGAAGGCTGTGCAAAAATATGGCTGTTTAAAACCTGCTCTCTCTCACTCAATAAAATTGTGCATCCAAATGGGACCCTCTATCAGATGCACAGGAAACTGTCAGAATGAATTAAAACTCCTAGAAGGCCAGGGCTATAACTCAGTGCTTTTTAAATGTTGGGGGTGGAGGAAGAGAAGTAGTCACTAATGTAATTTACAGCAGGAGTACACTTCTCTAATATAATTTGGCCTGGCTACCCCTTCAAATGCAACTTTTCCTCAGCTGGCCTGATTCAGGGTCATCCTCCTAAATGCCCCAGTAATCACTGATGCAATGAAAGCATGTACCTATCCAGGCTTTGCTCTGGTCTCTTTCAGACCTGGAATGACACCAGCCTTCAGCATAGAGGACCCCAGTTTGCAGCAAAGAGTGCATTGCTGGGCATGTAACTGAATACATTAGTACAGTGGGGTTTTTTCAATGACCGTGTTCAATAATGAAAAATAAATAAATGGCTCATTTGCTCAGGCTTCATTCCTTTTTTCTCCTTGATTAAAGTTTGGCAGCGCCCAGATGGTTTTCAAGTTGCACGGTCCCTTACCAGCTCAATAGGCATCAGTTACTCTGAACCAAATTCCTGATCCCAGTTTTCCATTCATTAGTTGCCTGCTTTAGTTTGTCTTTCTGACAGCACCCTTTGTTGCCTGTGGCGGAGTTCAACAGCCCATTGCTTGGTGGCTTGCATGCAAGAGAATGTCCAGGAAAGGGACACTTGGTTTGCCATATCCATATCCTTAGGCAAAAGCCATCAGCGGAAGAGGGATGCTCCATTATACACTGAAGCTGCAGGAGGACAGACTTGCTGGCTGCTAATGCAAGGCAAGAGCCTCTTCCCAAAGCCTGGGTGCCAGCTGCTGGGAATGACTGAACCCTAGGTGCCAACATCACCATTCCCATCATCCATCAGCACCCTACACCATTGCTTTCTGGTTTGTTGCCATCTTCTCAGCCTCTGGTGGGGGTTACAAACCTGCCAGTATGTTATGAGGTAGCAGGAGATAATCCCCAAACTGCAGCCCAAAGCCTTATTAAAAGTAGGCTGTGTGACACTGATTACTGGAGTAGTCCTGCACCGGATGTGCTGCACAGGTCAGTTTGGGGCTGAGACAGTGGCAAGACCAGGTATGGGGATGTAGAGTTGCACTCCTGGGCTGCACACACCAGTGCACCCATACAGAGCCAAGTCCAGTGGCAGGCAGAGAGAGGCAGCAGACATGGGAGAGGAAGCACTGGGTTCTTCCCTCCCCGCCACCTTAAACTAGATAATTATATTTAAAAACTGTGTCATTCAACCCAAAATTAAATAAGTGAAAGTAAGGACAGAGCAGAACTAAGGTAGCATGATTTATTGACATGAGCCGCTAATACATGCAGTAGACAACTACATATATTTAATTATATGTTAAATGTAAGTTGGATTTTTAGTATACATTTAATGCAGTGCATGGCACAAGATCTTGCTAGGTTTGTATTTGTCTAGAGTTGAGTACTAATCATTAGAAAGCCCTCCCACAAGCATTTGCTGCTACAAAAGGCCAAGGATCTGAAATACCCCTATTAACCTTTCAACCAGCCTTGGCACAATGTGTTAAGAAACTCAGAGAAGGTGGGAAGGTCATTCAGAGCAGACCAGGCACCATCCAGATGAAGAATCACCAATTAATGATAGAGCAGGTATGTCAGAAATAAGGAGAAAGGATGTATTTTGCAGCCTTTCAAATCATATATACTTAACACCTTCCCAGATGTCTTTCGCATGCTTTATCATAGGGGAACAAGACAGTAATGGTAGTAAGAAACTTTTTTCATGCCTTGTTTTTTTTCCTTGTATTTTACATTACTTTCTTTCTCTTAAAATGAATTGTTTGTGCTGTTTTAATGAAGTAAATTTAAAATCCATGCTTTGTGAATGTTTTCTGACCAGACTGATGAGCCCCTTCCTGAACATGTGCAGTGCAGTACAGTTTTACCTACGCCATCACATCTCCTGCTTACATTTCCTACCCTCTGTGTGCTTAGCTTTGCAACTTCAACGTCCTTTGGAGGTAGGAGCTTTTAAAAATGATGCAACTTAAAACAAGGTGAAAGGCGACTGGGATTGTCAAATTTCTCAAAGACTCCAGCTGTTTGGGGAGTAGAGATGAACACCTTGGAGAAGGTGAGCAGTTAAGATGAAGCATCTCCAAGATGAGGATGGTAACACCCAGCAGATGCTGCCAGAGGTTCAGTCAGAGGGTTGGCCAGCTGCTGGGAGCATGGTTGTCCTCAGGAGCTTCTGCCAGGATAGATGCTCCTGTGTGGTGTGACGCTGCTGGAACCCACCACTTGCACAAGCACAGGATATTAATAGGCAGCTGTGCTGCATAAACTCAGATTTCCAGAGTTTATGTCAAGTTCCTTGCCCCAGCGGTTCCTTGACCTTATATTAAGACCTTGAAAAATTTTGAACTATTGCAGTGGGCTACAGTTGCTGGTGGCTTGGCTTCATAGCAACTTAAATAGCCAAGGTGAGAGCCACAAAGAGTACACTAATTTTGTTTGGTGGGTTTTTTTTTTGTTTGTTTTGTTTTGGTTTTAATTGATGATTTCCAGTATCACTTTGGACATGCAGAGTTCAAGTTCTACACAGGTGGTAAAAATTGCATGCATTTCTTGATTCTCTTAATGCATTATCATTATAACACAACATCCGCCACCGTTATTTAACCTTTACAGAAGTACCAGTGTAAGTGCAGCTGTTGCAGTGCTGTCACTGGTACAGATAACTCTCACATTTCAAACAGTCATGTACAGCTTTTATCATGAAGCAGAAAAAAGTGACTTCTATGAAAAATAACACCTTGATCTGAGGCTTTCAGTCCCAAATTCTGCACATCCTTTGCTTCATTTTCTTCTGTTATAGATTCTTTTTCACATAACATTTAATATGCTTCCCATGTGAAATTTGCTCTTTAATGCTTGCTAATAAATAAGTATATAATTACCCTGACTCCTATCAGAGCTAATATAGTTGAACAAACTTTATATGTACATTACAAAAATCCATGTACATTAGACAGCATGAATGAGCATCCATAAACACCATACTCCAAGATCTGATTTACAGCAATACAGAAGTGAAAACATACACTGGGAGGTACCCCAGACACAACGTGGAAAGAGTTAGCAGAAGAGAGGGAAAGAGAGGACAGGGTATAACCAGTAATTAAGCAATGGTGGTTGGATGGATGAGGAGATGAAAATGAAAAGACCTTCCAGTGTAGATATCAAAGTGAAGGCCATGTGTACATGGTCAAACTGGTTTCAGGCAAGTAACTGATGCTGTCCCAGCCCCTTTCAGGGTCACACAGAGCCCAGCTAGCTAGACAGGGGTGATAAAAAAGGAAATATGTTCCTTCCTTATCTTCCCTCCGACTTTCTCCTGGGAGAGAGCTCCTGGGCTGTTTATTTGTCCAGTTTGGCCTCCATGGTCTGCAGGTCCAGGCCTCCTGTGACTACTTGCAGTTCTGTGCACACACAGAGACACACACAGCCAAACACCTCAACCTAAAGGTGATGTTAACCAGCTTTTCTTGGCTGATTGGCTCATCTTGAAAGCACTGACTGAAGGGCCTCTCCTCCTTTGATCCACAAAGGTGTATAGTTAACCTTAATGTCGCTGAAGTCATTAATCATGTGGATACAACACTTGCAAAGTTCACATTGTAATAAAAGAGAAAGTCTCTATAAACACTGCATCCAAGATATGCTTCGTGTTTATGCTGAGAACATTTATAGACAAAAACCCTGAAATGCTTACATGTAGGTTTAACAGTGCTAAATTGAGGTAATTTTTACACAATATTCCTGGTTAATGAAATTCAGTTTCCAGTAGTTTAACGTTGCATTTGTGATGGAGAGCAAGTTGCCACCCACAGGCACATGAAAGTCTTACTGGAAAACACTGTTTGACATTTCTCTATTAAGACAGGATGCAGTGGTCCTATTTCTTCCCCAATCTGACTTAATTAAAAAAAAAAAAAAGAAAAACATCTTGAAATGGCCATCAGCAGCATAACATCTCTTTGTTTGCACAGAGAGACAGGTGGTTGTTTTTTTTGTCCCAGTCCTTCTTGGATAGATGATAGTGTAGCACCTAGCACCCCGCTACATGTGGGATGCTACCCACCTCCACTCCTCTCATGTGAAGTATCGACACTGCGTAGAGTCAATGTAGCAGTAAGAAGTGCATCGCAGTTTTCCATAAGACCTAAAATAAAAGAGAGTGTCTCAGTTTCAAAGTATGCTATAGTTCACATTATATGGTTTCTGGCTGTAACGTTCAGTAGGAGTGAAGAACACCAGAAAATGCCATATGCAGGAACATATGGGAACCAAGATAAGAAGGTAATTTCCATCAACACTCCACAGAGCTCCTCCTTGTCAGCAAAATAAGAGTCCAGGAGAAACTATGAGTGAAGACTTAATTCCCAGTAATGTCAACTAAAAAAAAACCAAAAAAAAACCCACTGGCAGTGGGACTTGAGTGTTATGCAGGGGTGGGTGAAGGACGCCTTGGCACTCACCCACAGGAACTGTGTAATGCAATATCTGGGGCTCTGAGTTAAGTGTTTTTCCAGCTACTTCCAATAGCTCCAGCAGGTGTGACTGTGCCTGTCCTTCAACTTACTTTTTTTTGAAATAATGATAGTGACACATGCCTGGCTTTGCAATTAAAAAATAAAAATAAAAATGGAAGGGTCCTTGTGAAATATGGAAAAATGGTGATTTTGACTTTCTACGGACTTAAATTGAGTTGCAGTGACTCTACCTACTGAAGACTTGACCAGAGATGTTAATAAGATAAGCATTTTGATGAGATTTTATTGCTAGCGTACATCTAAGTGAAAAACCCATGCATCGGATAACCCACAACCTGTGGATTAAGAAGTCATTAAGCAGATCCTTAAAACTATGCCCTTGGATAACCCACATTCTCAGAAAACCAGCATAAAATATGAAGTGAAGGCGTGTGAAATATGAGGAATGATTTGGGGGTTGGATAGAGTAGAAAATGAGAAAATCAGTTGCAGCAGAGGTCTTGGGGAAAAGGGTGCTTTGGGATGAAACTCCCATGGGAGTGCCGGGCTCACATACTTATCCCAGCATTTTCTTTAGTTTTGCAGATAATTTGCAGGCTGCACACACAAGAATAAAGGATCTCAGTTGCTCTTTACAACTAGATTATGCATGGAAAATGAAATGTATAAACATTTCTCCAGCTTTTGTGGTGATAATTTTGGCAGCAGATTTCAAGCTCTTAGAAGGGAATAGTTTTCACAGCAGAAAACAGCTCCACACTGTCTGAAGACGAGATGTCTGTAAAATGTTTTAGGTTGTCAGATTTGCTGGTCTTGATCTTAGTATTCTCTTGCACCAGGAGTGCTCCAACAATTGCGGTGGAAGGATTAGCACAGCGCTTGATTTACAAAGACATCCTGTGGTTTCTTATTCCTGTCAATTAGCACATTATTCTTCCATGAATGATGAGTGCTCTGCGCATAATTTCATTTGCAAATTAAATGTTTCCTGTTAGCCAGTAACAATACCTGACAGTTAAATAGAGGTATTGCTGTTGAAGGCAAAATGCTGACCAGAGGAAGCTGCTTAAAGGCAGAGAAGGCAAGTCAACAATAAACAGACGTTTTAAATGAAGGACATTGCTGAGCAGATGCATAGCTTTGCATCTGCTGTTGAGTGAATTTCCTGGTCTTTGGAGAGGTTGATAGATGACTAATTGATTCAGAAACAAAGATACCCCTAGAGTACCCATTAAGGGTATAGGTAACAGGAGGTTGGCTGAAGGTTGTGGTTTGGGATTGTTTTTTTTTCCTTCGATGTGCTAATTTCCTTCTCATGGTCTTTCCTACTCTTAGTATGTTAAAGGTAAGCATTAATGCAATGATAATGTCAGCAAATGAGGAAATCTTCGCAAACAATGGGTAAACATATGTCTATGTGACCTTTGTTCATTCTGTACAGTGAGAGGCATGTATTATTACTGAGAGATGAGATTTAGCCCTTAAAGTCAATCATATAAAGGAATAATCTGACAGACTCTCCTCCACTACCTGTCGTGCTCCCACAAGTGGAATAAGGTTTCAGTGGGTAATACTTTCCTGTCTTAAAACTGTCAAAGAGAAAAAAAAAAACCAAAACAGAAGGAACTATAAAAAATGAACAAAACCAAACCAAACCAACAAAAAAACCCCACACCAACCACCAAAAAAGACCAAAACCAACCAACCAAAAAACAAACAAAGGAAAAATACCCCGAATTGAAATGAAGACAGCTCATACATACCCAGGGAGGTATGTTTTACATGTCAAATACCCAAAGTCCTTCCCATCGCAGTCTTCAACCCCCTCATGTCTGTAGCCGTCTCCACAGTAAGCACGGCGACATCCTAGTGAAAAATACAGAAAGAAAAACCTTCAAGGCACTTCATATGTAAAAGACACAGGTCAGGTACGTGGAAATAGATTTTTAAGATAAAAGTATAAACCAAGACATTTTGGGGAAGGCATCCTGTAAGGACTTCCTTAGGAGAAGCAATATTCTTCAGTACAAGGAATATGCCTTTTTTAACCTAATTTCAATGGCCAAGGGAAAGAATGGATACTAAAAATAATTACCACAGAAACACTAATTAAACCCACATTTATTCTAATAATTCTTATTACCATAGATAATTACAAAGCATAAAACACAGTTAACATAAATGATATGGGGAGGTCACAATTTCAAAAAAACGCTCTGAGGTCAAGTGGTTTGAAAATCCCATCCTAGAACTTTACCCAGCATAGCACAGTAACTATGTGTGTCTACTGCGAGTTCCCACATACAAACAGAATTATGCAGACCAATCGCCTGTCTATCAAAAAAAAAAAAAAGTAATGATTGCCAAAAAGGCTGACTCCTGCAGCCTTAAGCATGAGTAGGCCTTGTGACATTTTTTTCAGGGTGAATTGGCATGTAGTCTTCAGTAATGGATGGGTTTGTTTGCTATTTTAGCAACTGGACTTTACTTTTGATGTTTTCAACTTTTTGAGTGTAACTTACAACAAATTCTTTTAACTAAAATCCCTTTGATATATTTTTGGAGACATTTTTAAGCAAAGGATTAAAAGGACACTCAGGAATAGGGATTTTATAGGAGCTAAAGTGATTTATTTACAAATAGAAATGATTAATTGCACCAAGGATCTGTTTGTTAGAAATTGATGCTTTTAAGAACAATGAGCCTATTTTACGGTCAGATCCACTTAACATTTGGTTAAGCTTTTTCTTTTGGTTTCATCACAAGAGCAGAATGATGACAACGTACTCTTTTCCAAGTGAGTCAAGGATAACTCCTTGGGTCACATCAGTGTCAGAATTCTATGCATTGCAAGGCCTCTTTGCCCAGTGTATAGCACAAAGTAACACGATGTGCTTCCAGACACACAATGTACAATTTTGCAGATGCTAGAACTAATGAACACTATTTTCCTCATGCTTGTTTCCCGCAGTTGATTGAAAATTCTAATTGAATCATTTTCTCATACTTGGAGCCTGGAGAGCTCATGCTCACTCACTGGCTTACTCTGCAGTCATGCAAGTTTAGAGGCATTTATTTGTATCTCTCCCTGTAGTTGTTGCAACTGAATTGACTTTGAAATCTCTTTCCTGTTGTCACTGAGAAGTTGGTTGGGATTCCTTACTTATAAGGGGAAGGGTGGTGATGGACAGGTGGATGGACAAACTCACATAGAGCATGGCTGCATACACCTCATTTTCAAAGTCAGGCTAAAAAGTGGAGGGCTATATAAATGAAAAAGAAAAACTGTATCTTTCAGTGTTGTTTGATAGCTGTTGCGAAAAGGGAAAAAGCATCCATCCCTTTGCTGGAACCAACAGAGTACCAAACCTGCTGCGTGTCAGCTGTAGATGGTGTTGAGTGATGCACTCTGGGAAGGTAGTGGGTAACAGGGAAGGCAGTGGGGCTGACACCTTCCCTGTACAAGTGAATAACAAAATCCAAAGTGGTTTTACTGGACCCAGGATCTAGATTACTATTAGAAAGAGACAACTACAGTGTCTATCCTAAGGGCTTTACTGGTGCACTGCAAAGGTATGCTACATCTTTGGGGCAGAAAGCCAGCAGCCCCCAGGGTAGGTGTGCATGTAAACCAGCTGCTGGATTTTGCCCCTGAAATACAGTGGTTTTGCTTGGACTGCAGACACCTCTGCCCAGTGAGGTAAACAGTTCTCTGTGAGGAAGCATGAGAAGGAGATGGTATCACCTCTGTCTTGTGTGTGGCATCCACATGCACGATGAGCCTCAGTTTTCTCACTATTTTTGCCTCACCATTTTGCCTCCCTCTCCCAGAGCCTGCACTTGATCCACAAACCACAGAAGCTCCCCTGGGTGAAACACTTGTGTGATTTACACAACAGTGTACCCTGTGGAAACAACTAATGCACCTTCCCTGGTACAAAGGCTGCTCTTGATGTGCTGTAACTTACTTATACAGTCATCAGTCACAACTGCATTGCCATCGTCGCACTCTTCCCCATCCTGTATGATCCCATCTCCACAGGTACCACGATCCTCAAAACGGTAATCCACAGGATAGAAAGGGTTGAGCTGGCCAAACAAACACACCATGGTTAATGAACCAGACCATGAGCCATCTGGCTAACAAGCAGAGGTGAAGGGCTGTAGGAGGCAGATCCCGCAACTGGGTTTGCAGATCCCACTATTTGGTAGTTCACAGAGTTTATACAGAATCTGGTTCAAAGTCACAAAAAGGATCCAGCAGGACTTAATTTAGCTCCTTGAAGCAATAGGGAAATACATGGTTTTGGTTTGCAGGGTTTGTGGTTTCCCACAACTTCGTACCTTATTTCATTATTCATTATACCTTATTTTGCCTTATTTCATACAAAAAAAAAAAAATGCTCTTTACTATCATAATTCCCCAAACTCAGCTTCAGTGTGTTCACCAGTGGAGCCTAGTTCACAGGGAGATTAGCAAAATCTGCAACACTGATGAATTAATACCTCAGTAATGAAGACTCCTGTGAACAAAACTCACAGAATTATCTATGGTGTGGCTGTATGACACCTTAAGCACAGAAGTATGATCTGTATTTAAAAATGAAACATACACTCACGGGTTTTCTGAGACCACAGTCACCTGGATTTTCACCTGGATTGGAAGCCATCCAAAGGTATCCTTGAAATACAAAGATCTCTGATCTCTTCTAAAAGCTAAGGCATTTTCGGTGTGTAACCGCTCCAATTCTTCTTGATTATTCACCACAAAAATCTGGAGCACAGAAAAAGAGGCGATTGGTAACCCTCTTGAGAAGTATTTCAGATTGTCACAGCATCTTGTTTTGCGAACAACTGACATATGTATCTGCAAATAGGTACATAATTACACAGAAAAATGGTTTGGTTGTTTTCAGAAATGATGTAAGAACCTGCACCTGTGAACTACCAGATCATAACAGGCTCCTTCGTGACCAGTAAGAAGAGTTTCCAAAGGAGAATGGTCTTTCCTGAGCACCTAGTTATGACTCCAATGGCTCCTGTTTCAAAATGCACATCCACAGGTAAAGATCATGCATATATTTGTGCACAATCATTGCCGAGGAGAACTGTCAGATGCTCATGCGGTTAGATGTTCAAACCATTGCAAAAAACCATATGGGCAAAAGTGCTTTTTTTGGGTTTGTCCATAAATTTTTAGGCATGCTCATGGCCACAAAATAAAAAATGTATTACTCAATGCAACCATAACTTTTTTTACTACATTGTTACTTTGTTTAGATTTAATTGGCATTGAAATGCATGTTTCTAGTCTAAAGCCAAATCTTCAGTTTAAACAGAAAAAAAATTAATACAATGTGGACAAATTAGGATGAGCTGCTCTCTTACAAATTTTTTTAATGTCTCGGTTCCCGCACTTGTCTATAAGGGGCACTAGGAAATAATCTCTTCCTTCAGCAGCTTAATCAAATTAATTTTAGCAAGACACAAACCATTTTTAAATTAAGGAAAGGCAAATGGAGTGCTTCTGAGCAAAATGGATTTAGGGCTAAGCCTGATTCCCACCAGCATAAACAGAATTGGCTCTTTTTAAAACAAGTAACTCTGAAATTTTTATGTAGTAGAATATTCCCATAGCCCTTGGCAAAGGCAAATTTCATTAAAGAAGCATTGAATACAAATGCCTTCAGCTTGAATGAAAGCAAGCAAATAAATAGAAAGCCAGCAAAGAACTGATTCTGTAGTTGTGTTCAGGAGCTCAAGTCCCATCCCCAGAGCTCTGATTTCTCTTGAAATCAATAGATCTGTGCTCTCTGAAACTCCCTGTTACAGTTACTGGCCTTTGATATTGCAAAAGATTTAAAAACCGGAGTGAGCCTTAGCCGGTGACAGAAAACCAGCACTTTGTTTCCCAGCCTCTCTCCTCTGTCAGCACGGGCACCGGAGGAGTTGAACGGGTGATTGTCCAGGAGATGGGCTGCGGCCCGGTGCTGCTTTGGCAAACCAGGCAGCACTGGGACTGGGGCTCAGAGCAACGCCTCTGGGTCTTTTCCCTGTGCAGCTACAGAAACCCTCACAATAGTTTTCAAGTAGTACAAGGACTGTTTCCAATAGCTGCTGTATGAGTATCTGAAGGGAATAAGTAATAGCAAATTTAAGCTCCTGCTCTTGACACTTGAGGAAGTAAAACAAACGGGACAGGCAAATGAGGAAGGAGTGAGTGCTCCAAGTGCTCTACTTTCAGTGCTCTACTTTCAGAGCTGAGTCTTGCTGCTTTGCCCTACTCTGTATCTGAGAAAGAAATGGCACTTGATAATCATCAAATGAGGGTTCATAGCGATAGTGTAGGGTACTTGTGTATTAGCTAGTTACACCCACTTTACCATCTCTTAAGATCTAGTATGAAACTGCCTGATGGAGGAGGGTGATAAGACCCACACAGAACATCACGATCCTTATACCTTTTCCTGTGAGTTCTCTGTGCCATGAAGTACACGGTATTGTTTTTTTTTTTGCAATAGCATGTAGCTTGATGTGATGTGCACCTTTATTTTATGCACTTCCTTCTCTCACCATCACGTTTTAAAAACAACAGAGCTTTATTGTGATGCAACAGGGACGGGGATGAGCGAGCAGCCGACAACACTTGCAGCACAGTCACTCAAAAGATCGAGTTCAATGACCCAGCTTAATGGACAGCGTTGTGACTACGTCCCTTTCACACGCTGTAACAGCTTTCTGACACCGTGACAGATGGGAAAGTTAACAAAGCTAATTGCTGCTTATTGTCATTCAGGGACGACCAGACACTTGCATGAGTGGAGTGGCTGGGCTCTGCTGGTACACAGCAGCAAGGTAGCATTTTCATTGCTGATTAAGTGCTAAAATGAACAGAATAATGCAGGGCCCAGCAGAAGGAAAAGTACAGAGATAGTATTTACAAGGCCCAAAGAAAACAGAGATGAAAGATCACTAGGTCACTTTCCACCAATGACTTGTCCTTTGAAGTTCAGATTGCTTGTAAAAATGCTTTCCAGAAGGCTAGAGATTGAAATAACTATATGTAGTATATGTCTACAGACAGGAGCTCAGAAGTGTGACTCCTGTGGTTTGTGGACACTCCTTTTTGGTTTAAGGTACAGTGTCTGTGCTTTGCTAGAAAGTTCTATCATATATGCAAAATGCTTGACCTTGGTATCCAATTCTGAAGTCACTGTCTTTGTGGAAGATAAAAAATATGAGTGAGAACGAGATGCTTACTTCACTGACAATCTGAAATCTATTTCAATTAACTAAAATAAAAAGAACAGATTACTTATGTACAGTAGGAGATGGAAGATAATATCCTCAGGCTTGAAAAAAGGTTTCTAAACACCTGCTACATTACTGGTGGCTTGAAACTGCTGCAGTGCAGCACCTCAATCCCATAACCCTTAGATTAGTTATGATACCAAACTCTTTTGCACCACTGGATTTCAGAGGTTCTGAATACTAGAAATTGTCCACACAAAGGCATCTTACCTATTAAACCCAAAATATTAGTGAGTACACAACCACTTACAAGAAAAGTACTTAAGAACTGTCCACATCCTCTCCCAGAAAGTCTCCTTACCGCTGGGACTTTTGGATAACTGTATCCAAATACAGATTCCTCATATGGTGGGTTATTCACATGTTGTGGGGATCTGCAGAGACATCTCCCTGGAGGCCCTGGAAGTCCTCTTTCCCCTTTTGGTCCTATTGTCAATTGTCCTAGGAAGCAAAATACCAGGTTGCCTTCTTATGAGGTTCATACACAAAATACAAATGGAGCCTTAGTGGAAAAAGTACAGGTCACGTGGATATATGCAGTGACCTAAGTTTTCAGATATTCACATCTCCCACCAAATCCACTGGGAACTGAGAGAAGGGATTCTCAGAATCACCAGTTCTAGCAGTTCAGGAGAAAGACAGAAGTTTGTACCACAGTCATATTTTTTCAGATCACTTTTTAAATTTTTCTACTAACTATAAAGAAGGAGAGAGACCATTTGCTTAGAATAAAGATCAGTCTGAAGCTACAGAAATTCAGGACATGATGAACACACAGATCACTCTATAGCACCTGTGCACCAAGTTTAGTTAGAGTAAGTTTGTATACAGCCACAATGCATTGGGCTTGTGCATTTGTACATCCACTTGAGCAATACTTCTTTCAGAGCTTTCTGTACAGGAAAACCCAAATAGAAACACAGGAGTGCTACGGATAAAAATATTTTTAGAAATACTGCTTTTTGACATTCAAACTTTGTCTAGGATGCACTGCTCTGCAGAATTAGACTATGAGCCAACATGTCCATACTGCAAGCATTGACATCATTACAGAAAGGTCTTTTAGGATTGTAGGTTATATTCTAGAGGAAAAAGATTAATAAGCCTGACACATAAACTTTCTGTGGATGGAATAAAGCCTTTAAAAAGTAATCTCAAGATCCTGGCTGCCTTCCCATCGACATGGTGAAAATTCTGCCCTCTGAAAAATTCCATCTAATTTACTTAAGACAAAGATGTTTCATAATGGGAGACATGAGAGATGTGAAGATTCTGATGCAGCCCCCAGCTTCACAAATGTACCATTTTCACACCACCACGAAATGAGAACTCCTGCCCACTGATGTGAGCAAGGGAAGAAAAATGGAAAACAAAACGGAAGAGGACATTGAAGAGGTCAGCTCCTGTACAAGCAGCTATTGTCCATTTGAAGCAACAGCAGCTTCCAACTGGTTTTGCTCTTCTTTTCAGATACTTTAGTACATATATCTGTGTTGAGAAAATCCCACTGAACATAGCAGGTCATGTATTGACCTTCACTTCTATACTTGGTCTCACAAGCTGACAAGAGTTCATGTGCATGGACAACTTTGAAGCTGTACAATTACCAGTTACCAATTACCAGTTGCAAGATTTTTAAATTAAAAAAACCCAAAACCAAACAACAAACCACAACTGCAGTAAGCATAGGTGTCCAGCACTTAATTAAAGAGTTTTCTCTACTGCCACTTTTTCCCTCTGATTCCTATCCCTTTCCTTCTCTTCCATTCTTTCCTTAATGCCACTGGGACTTGAGTCTCATCTATTTTTCTTTTACAGAGCTGCACAGGGTGAGTATGTCCTGGCTGATTAGAAGTCACAATCTTTCACTGTAAACCAGGATATCCAGAGAAGCAGCAGACCTTTGCTGATGGAGATTAACTAGTGTCTCCAAGGTCTCTGGATGGTTTTTCATGACCCCCATCTATCAAAGTCCCACAGGAACCACATAGGCCATGTTTTTTTTTTTTTTTTTTACCTGAAACAAAAGAAGCCATAATGTAGACTTTCAAGTAAGGTGTAGAGTCCTTATGATGGACAAGAATGGCATGACCTGCTTTCATGAGAAATCCTCTCCTTGCTGTCAGTGGAGAAGCACTTTTTGTAAAGGGGCCTATGTGATGAGTCAGAAGGTGCTGAAGAGCAGGGACACTGTTGAGGACATCACCTCATCTCCTGCTTACCTGATCCTGAAGGTCCAGGGGGGCCAGGCTGGCCAGAAGGACCAGGCCTTCCAGGTGGACCCATGATACCCGCAGGTCCAATGTCTCCCTTTAGTCCCTAGGAGAGAGGAGATAACCATTTATTTGCTAAACTATTAGTAACATAAAACCTTTTCAAGCTAGTACTGGTTTCCCTTTCAAGAAAGCTGAGCTATTTGCCAACAGAAGTGTGCAGCATGAGCTTCACAGTCACCACTGCAGGGAAAAGTTGCTGTCCTCCTCTATGTGGAGACAGAAAAGTATGTCCAGGCAGGGCTTATACTCCTATATGTGAACACACCCAGAGATCTGCTCCATGTGGAGCCAGGGCCACCCTGCTCTGACTTCAAGCATTTGATAGCCTTTGTTTAAGGATGTCTTTATACCCTTGGTAGTGCGTGAGGAGTCGGTGCAGCTCAGAAAAACAGGGCTGGTGGAGCTGAAACAGTTGACCCTGGAAATCCTTAGTTACTGCACTACTACGCATGAAGGAAGAAAGTAAACATTCACTAAGGCATCAGCAAGGGCTTCTACAGAGACATTTCCCAGTATTAGGGTGCAGTCTTTCAGAAGTACACTAATGACTTTGAGGCTCACACTGTTTTCAGAGGTGCTTTAGTTGCCTGGACTCTTGTATCTAATTGGCTTTCACTGTGGGTATATCTATGTTAACAAATCATCACAAGGCAAGCAAGGGCTCGGCTTTGCAAAAGTGCAAGCTACTGTGTGGCAACACCATGCTGGCAAATGGTGACCCTCTGGTACCTTACCAGTCAAAATGCTGTAAAATTACCTATGGGAGATGAGCTTACACACAACTACCAAAAATAGCTAATATTCTGTACAGCTAGCCCTAATTTGCCTCTTTTGAGCTTGTTTGTGCAGCCATACTTTTAGGCATTTTGAAGTTTCACACTAGAACAATTCAGCACCTTCCTATTTTTGCTCCTGAATTTAATATGGTGACACTTATTAAAAATAACAATATTTATCTTCCTGTTAATACAGTTTCCAAGGCCAGGATTTCTCAGCTTTATATTTCAAAAGTATATTACATATTAAATTTTAAATATCTAATTTGACTTTTATGTAGCAGCATACATTATTGAGCATAAAAAAAAAAATGTACTATGTAAGCATTCTTCTAGTTACAAAGAATATTAATTCCTTGAAGTTGGTGTAATTCCAGGTTAATGTGCATTCGCAGGTGCATGACAAGTGGTTGCATGTCTAATTTCAGAGTAATGAACAATAAATAGCAATATACGCTAAAATAATTTGTTGTTATATAGTCGATTGTGTCCCATGGATACATTTGAATGTCACTTGCACCATTTCAACAGAGGAAGGTTGATTTTGCCATGGTCCATAAAGAACTAATTGAATATTGACTTTGTTTAATCCTATTAGGTAAACTTTGTGCCATCAAAATATTCCAGGATTTATGTGAATGTCAGTGATGCTGATCCCTAATTGCTTCTTACATTGCACAACACAAAACTAGCCAACTAGGATTCTGTAGCCCCAGAAAAGTCTGTGGGAAATCTCTTCACCACACACAATAAATAACAATCCGTCAGAGGCAAGCCAGTGCCAGCCAGACATGTACTGCCTGAAAAGAAGCTGTCTTCGGTTTCTCCTGCTTTGGAGGAATGATTGCTTAGTATTTCCTTGTTTAGCACAGATGGACTAAAAAACAATGACAGAGATTTCTATTAAATATTTTTTGCCTTGTTTCTTGTCACATGCAACTGTGGTATTCAGAGAAGCTTTTCCCACGGGCAATGTTTATATACCTCTTCTTCTTTCAGAGTAACATCGTCTAAAGCCCCAAATCATTCCTCCTCCTCAAAACTGAAACTCTAAACTTGCTCCTTAGGGTCAATTCCAAAGCTGCAAAGCTGTGGGTGTTATATCTCAGTTAGAGGGCAATGAGGTTGTGACTTGTGACTCCCGCCTCCTGGCCACCTTATAGGGAGAACCTGCCCCAGAGGCAGGGAAGAGCTGAAGAAGTCAGTTAGATAATCAAGATGTATCTCAAAATGGAAGTGGAAGTGACACCTTCCTAATTTAGCTGATTTTATCTAGGGATGTCAGCTGGATCAAGAGACAGGAAACAGCCCCAGGTTGCTGGAAACTATCCTCTCAGCTGAACAGCCAGACAACTACAGCACTTAAAGGCAGCATCCAGACCCATAGAGCCTTAAAGTTTTTTCAAGTTTTTTCAAAGGATTAGAAAAGAAGAAAGAAAATAGCTAGGTCACCAATTACAGAGAGATAAACCCTGTTTTTATGCTGATCAATGCTGAAATTGCTTTCAAGATACTGGAAAAAGGTTTGTGTATGAGCCTTGGTCCAGGATATCCTAATTTAGGGCCAGACTACAGTTCTTTTAGTCACACTGATCGTTGCCTTAAATTATGACATGCCTTATGTCACCATTTTTTAAGACATTGTGTAATGTGATGAAAAGCCTAAGATCAAGTCAAGGAGTCCACTGTGTTCAAGCTGATCTGCAGGTACTACATCTTCTTGCCTGATGCTATGGAAAGATATACTGTGCATATTACTTTGGCAGGACAGATAAGCACAGTCTATAAAAACAAACAAACAAAAAACCCAGAACAAAACAAAACAACAACAAAAAACAGCAAAGAGCACACATCAGCTTTTAAAACCTGACAGATTAAGGACAAGTAATATTTCTAGCAGATTTACATTGCACATACTTTCCTTACTTAGTACATTACTCCTTCCCTAATTCCCAACTTTTATTTTTTCCCTACACTGGCTATTCTTTCAACTTTAGATATTAGCTGATGGCATCAGAGCAACAGAGAAGCAAGCATGTGCCTCTGATTGCAATGCTGGGCATAACCAGACTACAAATAAAATACTTTCAGCTAAGCCCATTAATCACTGCATCTACAAGCTCCTGTGTCTGAGCAGATGTACATTAACATCAATGTTGGTGTAGCAAGAACAGGCTCCCTTTCCCTGTTAGTCAGTGGAAATAAACAGGTTCTGCAGGTGGCAATTCAGACCACCAGGAACTGGTCTCCTTTGTAATCAAAATATAATTGCTTAAAATCAATACAAAAAAGAAGATGGACTCAAAGAGGCCCATTTGGTGACTTGAACAGGTAATTATACTAGTATTGCTACCTCCTACTTGGCAAATGTTATAGTGGAAGAGTCAGTGTCAAATTTAAACACAATTCATGGTCTTTACAGTTCATCTGAAAGTCTGAAAAATAGTTCTGCTAACATAATTATTTTGAGCTCTAAATAAGGACCATCTGACAATCATCCCGTTCCTGAACAGCTTCCATACAAGATTACCATCCCTTAAGGCCCCTTAAGGGAGAATCAGTCCCTGACATGCAGTACTATAGCAAGAACTGCCATATAAACATTCAGTCTAAAAGATCAATCTTGGTTTAGTGTTAACAGAGGAAATGGGAGAAACAGAGAGGGTGTTTTAGAGCTCTGGTTCTTTGTACTGTGTGACAGACATCTCCAAGGCCTTGTGGCTCTGCAAGCTGATCTATGTTGACAAACACTTGGGCCTGGGCAGACCCTGACTCAACCAAATTGAATGGTGTGGACAGAAAGGAACCTCCAGGCTGGCCCAGCAGCAAAGGCAGAGCCTGAATTAACACTGGATGCACACAGTGCATCTGCTGGAAACCTGTAGTGTATTACTGTGTAATACAGGACTGAGGTTTGGATGTATAGACCAGCACTTTTCATGGCCACGGACCAAATTCCAGTTTAATCCATTGCAGCATACCATTCTTAGTGTACAGGCAGCTACTGCCAGTACACACAAGCAGTGGTTTTGTTAGCAGTAGTGTAGCTCTTTGGACTGGTGAGCTAGAGAAAAAATTCATGGACAGGCAATGGGACCTCCCTTGCAAGATGCTGATGATGCCTCTGCCCAGAGTTGAGGTGAGGGGGAACTAGTTTTTGTAGCATACACATCAATCCCTCCCTCATTCAGAGTCCCAGAAAGGCAGTGTTTCCCTGTATACCTTCCTTCGCTCATCCCACGAACCTATTTTTGCAACCTGCCTTTGAGCAGCTCTGGTCCCTAAGTCAGCCTCAGAGTTGGGATCTACAAGTGTAGAGCACCATGCCATTACATCCCATGCTGTCTGAGACCCAGACCTTGTGCCAACTTTCTAGCTGTTAGGTGAGGCTGGAACTGTAGCTCTGTGTTGCTTAGGATTCAAAGGAGGGGATGCTTCATGATCTGCTCAAGTTGTGCTCAATGAGTTTGTTACCAAGCCAGGAAAAATACAACTTTCCCCATGAATGCTACAGGTAAGGCTCCAGTCCTAAAGCTGAGGCTTTAACTCCTGCATAGCCTGTGCAGTTATGAGGTGTTTGAGGGCTTCTGTCTCCTCCCTGTGTGATAAAGTGCATAGTACCACGAGAGCACAAATTGCATGGTTGTACACTGCAATGACAGAGATGCCATGAGCCACAAGAAAAGGAAACACCATGGTCCTACTTGTTTGCCACGTTTTCCAGGTCTTCCTATAGGTCCTCTGTGTCCTGGTACTCCAGATTGTCCCTTCGGGCCCATCTCTCCCTTGGTGGGTGCAGAGGGAAGGAAGCAGGATGTAAGTACACGGTTATACCTGCCTTATACAAGACAGCATATGGGCAGTGCTTTCATTCCTCTAGATAATGTTGGAACCACTTCCTCAGAAATCCAAAACAATAATAAAATATTTTAAAACAAGAATAAAGTAAAAAATGTCTCTTACAATTTACCCATATTTGACTGAAAAATCCTTTCCTAAAAAGGAGGCCAAATGTTCTGAGAATGTTCAGAAACATTCTCAGACATTTGAAGAGGTCAGGGTTAGCAAAAGTCTCTCATCCCTTGGCAGTATCTTGCTTTACTGTTAAGGTGCACGTGTAATGAAATCACTCAGGGAAAAGGAGGTGAATTCACTCATTTTCTAGCCTCCGTAGAAACAACCATTATTTTCTTATCCTACTTTCAGAGATAATATGTGATTATATCATAAAATCATCCTCCTTCAGGCTTTCTATCCCTAGGCCAACATGTGAATTTTTATTGTCATTCAGGTACAGAATAATGATGACAAAAAGTGGTCAGGGGTATCACTGCTACTTATAGAGGTGCCATTTCAATTCAGAGTATCAAGAAGGAAGTATTTATTAGCTTCAGGGTAATAAAACCCAAACAATTAGAGCAGCTATGAATCTATAATCAAGACTTTGAATTGCTCTTCTGTTAAACAGAAGGAAGAATCTGACTAAACCAATGTTCTGGGTCAAACAGAGAAACAACAAATATCAGAGTTTTCTTCCAAGAAAATAATCCTAAAGAATTTGATCAAGTCCAGGAAGTATTCATGAGTCAAGCAAGAATTTCAATGTCTTATACTTTCCAGAATGTCCCTGAAGTCAGTCACTGACTGTATATCAGCACTTAACACAACTCCCCAACACATCACACCCACTTACTTTTTGTCCCAGCATTCCAGGGAAGCCTATTTCTCCCTACAAAGTAAAAGCAGAAAAATAATCAAAAAACATTGAATGAACTTTGACAATGCAGTACCTTCCTTGGAAAAAAGAAAATCAAGGGTCATGTATAGATATCAGTTAAAAAACCCCTCCAGTGTGATTCAGCATAGTGGGTGATGCAGTGGGTGAAGCAGAAGCAGCATTTTGCTGTAAAGCCCCTTGTATGGTAACACTACTCTTGTGTCTGATCCTCTGCCACCTGCCTCTGCTCCTCCAGCAAAAACACCCTGATTGTGCTTTCGTCTACAGACAACAACCCTGCTACCTGGAGAGCTTCCAATGCCTATGTTTTGCAATGACATTTCTGCATTTACATCAAAAGCAGTTTACTTTTCCTTTCTTACTTAAAAGAACCCCCAAGCCACGAATCTCACACCACGCCCTACCCCCACCCAGCATGATCGTACCACTAACTAAAAGCATTTTGACCAACTGCCATGGTTCTGGCCTGCCCAGGCCAGGAGAGACTGATGTTACCTCCAGGAAACTGCTGCCCCACAGCCCTCCCTTCAAGTAGCACCACTGCCTTCCCTGCCACTCTTGCCCTTTCAGAAAGATGCCTCCAGCCTCCCTTCCTCCATACTGCTCTTGTTTTTGGCTATCAGAAGTATATTAGTCCTCATGTGCAGGTTCAGCTGAAGCTCACAGCCATTTGGAAAAGAAAATTACCTGGTCTCCTTTGACTCCTTTGTCACCCCTGTCACCTCTGGAGCCCTGGAGAGAGATAACAGGGTGACAACAGTTTAATTACTATGATTTCATGAGGAAGCAAAAAATATTTCTCCTACATGAGGCGTAATTTGGAGTCATGCAGAATACAGTAGTATCTTCAGGTACAAGGTAGATTTCCTAAAATGTTTCCTTATTACTTTCACTGATATTATAGCATAATTAAGAGTAAGACTTGTAGGAAAAGGGTCTCATTGTCCCCATATAATTACTTTAAATACGTGATTTCCTGGACATAATACTTCCAAACTTGATTTTTTCTTCAGTTGGCTGCATGCAAGTTCAGATCCCACTGTAAGGTCCTACAGTAAAAATTGTCTCCGTGCCAAAGTGTATATAGCCTAAACAGAGAAGACCAACAACTAAGGATTACTATACCCATTCTGCAGAAGGGGAAACTGCAGTGAGGTGCACTGTAGTAACCTGCTCACAAAAAGACAGGGTGTGAACCTCACTTCTCCAGCATCCCAACCACAAGACTGTGCTCCTTCTCTGTGTTTGTTATCATTTCTCGGTGGGACCTTTAGACTTTACTTCATCAAAATACAATCTCTACAGTTACTTTTTTTTCTACATAACTGCTTCCAATTGTTTAATTATACATTACTTTATTGTTACACTGACCTTTTCTCCTCTAGTTCCAGGAAAACCCTAAAAGGAATGACAGATATTTTAATGCTTCTTGCTTTCAAGGTCACCCAAGAAGCCGGACTTTCAAACTTTAACATGAAGAAAAAGCACAAATAATTAATTGCTTCAATGCATGAATGCAAATGAAAATTTATAGCTTCTAAAATTGCACTAGAAACAGAACTATGAAATGTGAATTAAAGGCAAGATGACTCAGCTGAAAAGCCAATGTGAAAAAGCCAGGTAGAGCCAGCAGGTTTGATATTGCTTTAAAATTAAAACAAGGTAAATGCAGTGTAACTGAAGGTGAATAAAGCCTTAGATGCCACAATTAGTAATATAAAATAATTTTAGCAATAATCTTCATATTTGGGTGGGGTTTTATGTGTTGTGTTTTGTTTTGATATTTTCCCCCTGTGAAACATTGTTAAATTATACTTAAGTAATGTTCTAATGTGAAGATTAATATAAAAATAGGTTTCTCTTTAAGAAACGTACAATAGATAATGATGTTCAGTCCTTTTTTCCAGTGCTTTATCTGAATAAACTGAATGAATAATTTTTTTCAACTACTTTAAAATGTTGTGGCTTAGATTTGTAAAGGCAGAGGCTATGCTATAGGCAATGATGCGCGTGTACTAAAATATCCTGACCAAACTGTGCTCACTATCCAACTGTCAATACATATGCAGAGTTTTAGCTGAGGACCAAAATGATCTCAACAGTCTTAAGAGGTGGGTGGAAAACATTGCAGAGATGATTTAATGCTGCAGATATACTTAAGAACTCCAGTTTCCTAGTGGAACACAATTATATATGAGCTTTGCTTGTAAAACAAATTTATGCATTACAATAATTTATATCAAAGCATTTTTATGAAAAGCCAAAACTAGAGCCAAGCCCAACTAGACAAAATAACCTTGCTTGAAGGAGAACATATCTTTTTAGCAGTATTAGAAAATATATATCTTCATAAATGCTTTCCAGCAAATTCATGAGGGAAGCAGCTGTCAGCAGAGTGTTAGAAACCAATGTCTGAAAATGCAGTGTTTGGTTAACAAACCTTGGAGCCCATTGGTCCTCTTGTACCTGGCAATCCCATCACACCCAACTCTCCCTTTTCACCCTAAAGGGGTCAATAAAGAGAGTTATTGATTGTGGCTCTCTGATGATGTCATACTTGAATGTCTGACAGTTTAGCTGTTCAGGTTTTATGTTAAATTTGAGACTACCCTGACCTTGGTGTGGCATTGTAGTCAAAGGTCTATATAGCAATTGTACTCCGCCTGAGTCCTCATATGTTATCTTATTTTTCTATTTGCTTTTTCTTGGGTGTGTAACTTGTGCTTCAGTTTTGCCAGATGCTATTAAAGGACAGGCAAGCAAACTAGCAGCAGCAGTGCATCCTTTTACTGCATGAAGGTGCATTATCTCTACCCAGGATGACTTCCAACTTCCAAGAGTTGCAGAGAAGAAACGTATTTTGCTGCAGTATTTACTGCATAAACATATTATAGGCTTGAGAAGGGATAGCGACTACTTTTATCATGGTTCTGAGACACCATGTATTTTATAGTAGCTTGGAGCCAGAAGATCATGAAAAGGCATTACAACAACTTCTCTGGCTGCTGTCAGCTAATTATATCCAGCATGAAATACAGAGTAGTCCCTGCAGACATGCAGCAGCACTACCAGCAGAATACAGTTGACTCTCATTCTCCTTTGGCTTTCACTGTTCTAGAATGGAGAGAATTTTCACATTGGCTGCTGCCCCAGCACAAGTTCAGAAAAGACCTGAAGAACCAATGTAAGATAAACAGAGACTGCACAAAGGCTGTGTTAAAGAAAGACAAGAAAAGGATGGAGACCCAGCTGAAGAAATAGAAGGTGCAGAGATGATAATGAGAAAGAAAACCCAAACAGCAGCTCACTGGAGATTTACAACAAGAAGAGGATGCAGCAAATGACTACAGTGAAGATGAGTATCAGGAGTTTGGGAAGGTCAAGGATGAGAAGAGAATAGAAAGAGAGAAACAAATGATGGAAGCAAGCACAGAGATTTGTTGGCCTCTATTTGACTGGACCCTTCACTGACAGGCAGGAAACTGAAATTTATAAAGATTAGCAGAAATGAAAGTGTGAACCCATCTAAAGAACAGACGAGACAGGTATCAGGGGAGAAAGAAAAGCAGAAGAATTTGAATCAAGCAGTAAGTAGGACTTGCAGTCAAAGTGTAGGAAGAAGTATTACTACTGAATGTGAGGGATGCCTCCAGGACTGCTGTGAAAAAGCATAACAGTAGAAAAAGAGGAGATAAAACCAAAATTAGGAAGACTTCTTGAATAAAACTAGAGCTTTTATAAACAAAAGGCCAACTGAATGAGTTTTCTGACTGCTCTGCTCTCAGTACTAAGACTGTGATTGAAAGAGGTAGTTGGATCTCCCTTCTGCCCTCACTGCTCCAACTGTTGGAAATCATAGCACAGAAGGCATTTGGAGGGGATGTAATTTCCTATTTCCCAGTTCAAAGTGAATATTGGCTCCTTTTAAGTACATACTCTGTTGTTTGCCTACATTCCCACATACTATAATATGATGTTCTTCATCTAACATAGCTGTGAAGAGCTTGAGGGTCTGCTTCCCAGATGTGGCTTTAAGTCAGAAGTCATTTACTGTAATTCCTGCAGTAGCAAGACCTACTGCATCATGTCCTCTGCAGCAGGGGCACTGGCCTTCACAGAGCAAATGAAGAGTCAAAGACCTACAGGAAAAGGCAGCTTTGAACTAAACATTGTGTGCAGTCCTTTTGCCTGATACCTACTGGATAGAAATAAAGCAAGTTATCTCAAAAGTCCCATTAGAAACTCCATATACTGTGGCTCCTGTGAAGAGCTGAATACCTTTTGCATAAGATAATACTCAGTAAAAGACTGTCATGCTGATTTTTTTATAATACATGCAGATGAAGCAGCCACTCTGTAGTAGCAAAGTGTGTCCTGCCACTTCTTCTGCTGTTGGTGATTAAAAATCACAGGAATTAATGTTTGTATGGGAATGAACTTCAGCTCATGGTTTGTAATCTCTTTCCCCTGATACCAGCCTGGTATTTTCCCTTTGATCACACAGGCACACAGTTATGCTGCCAAGAAGGGCACATTCAGGCAAAGAGATCATCATAAAGAACACCCATAAAGATGATAATCAGTTTTGAAACACTGATTTGTGTGATTGTGAGACACTGGTAGTTATCACTGAGTCTTCATTAAAATGATTTTCAGCTTCCCTTTGACGTATTTTAATTAATGTAAGAAGTGCTACAGGGGCCAGGCTGATGGTGGAGTAACCTAACCCTAGACTGAACAGGTCATTGCAGAACAGTGTAAGAAATGGAGAAGTACAGAGTGTCCTTGCACTGCTGCAGCTTCCCAGGTTCCAGCAGATAGCCGTTTACAGACTTCCTGAGACAACTGTTCTGTTCAAATCACGATGTTGAGCAGGTTACTCCATGTGAATTTCAGTCTTACCTTCGGTCCCACAGGTCCAGGCCATCCTACTGGTCCTGGCATCCCAGGGACACCTGGAGGACCTGGTCTACCCTTGAACGGAAAACATCAATTAAAATGATTCATGTAACATTATTCCTACACACAGGCTTCCACTGCACACAGGATATATGGAGGAATAAAGTCTTTTCAGAAAAAGACTTGCAAATGCAGGTTTTTAAAGACAAAACCCATTGTATTATGTTCATAATACAGTTTGTGTTGATTGTACCAGAGGCAGTGTGGGCTTGCAGAAATACCAGGTTAAACTGCTTCAAATAAGTAGATCAGCTAAATGCAATCAGAATAATAATCCTAAAACTCCAGTATCAATAACTTATACCCCCTTTTCATTTAACAATATGATGTAAATCAAAAAGACCTACAAGTAACTATATCAGTATGAACCAAATTTACCTTAAAAACGGAACCAAATCTCTAACTAAAATATTCTTATTTTTATTTACTATTATTCTTATTTTGAACATTCTTATATTACTAGCTATAATTGCTGATTAGCTACTATATGGCTAGCAATAACTACACACATATAGTTATCTATTTTACTTACTGTCTGTAAATCCTCTTCAAGTATCTCCTAAAATGCTGCATAGTGCTACTCCTTTATGCCAATTGACTATATGGTCTTAGAAATGTCACCATGATACCTCGGGCTATGAGTGACCTCCCATGAGCCAGACAGCTTTTAGCATGATCTGTACTGTTTTATTTCCAACTTGAGCAACTTCTCTTATGGGACCTACTAGTTTTTGTCAGAAGAGTAAATACTGATGTACCGTGTTTAAGGTTTGTGCTCTTTTGTAGGTTGGTGGGTCACCCTGAGACATTAGTGTTTTGAACACTTCAACTTATATAAGTAGTATTTTTGTCTACTCTAGGGCATTTACAATTTAAAGAAAAATACCTCTTCTGTTTGTGTGTTTTGTATTTACTGGAGTTACTGATTGGTAGCTGGTGTTAAAATCCTTAGTATATTATTAGAAGGGTGTTGAAATCCTTGGTATATTATTAGAAGGGTACTTCTTTTTCTGGTCAGTGACCACCCCCTACATATCTCTGATTTCATCCTGCATTTCTGTCTTCTTTGAAAGTTAATTACATTAAATGGAGGTACTTAGTGACTGAGATAACGTATTGTGTTTCATCACATATAGGAGCACATATTTTTGACAATATATCATGGCTCATATGTCACCAAGCATAGGGTTGTAGTCAGCATATTGCATTGGTGCCAAAACTCTCTAAGAGTAATCATTAATGGTTATTCCTCCTTTGGGGGCATTTGGCTGAGCCTTGTTTAGACTTTGGAGGAGTAAAAAGTTTGATTTTCTTTGGGCTTTTTTTAATATACCTTTTATGATATCTAACATACTCTGCTTCCCCTGTCCACAGAGACATAATTCAGGTAATTTCCCACTCTGTTTTAATTGTCTGGCTGGAGCCACACACTTTTACTAAGGGAATTTGTCAAATTCAAACCATCTGGGACAGCTCTCCAGGCCAGAGGGCCCAGCTCTCCAGCTCTGCACCCAGGGCTCCCTACCACCCATCCTGGGTACTAGGGAAAGCAGCACAAAGAGGTTAAATTCAATATTAGCTCATTTTTATTTAACTATTGTCTCAACCCCCTCTTTGTCAGCCACCATGTCTCAAGTATTAGATGGGTTTCTGAGACAGAACCTTTGTTCATACCTTTCTTCCTGGCCTGCCAATCTCCCCCTGCCAGAGAGAGGAATATGTTAGTCTCATAGGCAACGTACAGAACACAGTAGCTCAGTGGTCAATGAATTTATATTAAAAAGATAAATAAATATTAGGAGTATCTTTGTGTTCAAGACTTTGCTCCTAGAGGTAAAATTAGAAGAATTATTTTAACAGAGCTTCTTGTTCTTTCCTGTGTTCTCAGCCCTAAATCTAGTCATTCCCTTGTATTGCAAAGCGTGTAATAACATACCCAGCTTCAGGTATAAGCTTCTTTAAGCATCGTCATGCATCAAATTCTTTGCATATCTGAAGCCATAACTTAACACATAGGCCAGTTTTAATATCTGAACTGGCCCATACAATGAACACTGCATGGGAGAGCTCTGCTTCTCAAATCCTTCCAGAGGGACAAGGCGTTCAAATGCTTTTGGAACAGTAAAATCACTGACTTTTGCATTTGAGCTGCTTTCTTAACGCATACTCTAGTCAGAGGTAGTTACCATGAGAAGCCATAAAAAATATTTCAAGACTGAAAACACTGAAAAATGAAGTTTTTAAATTGTAACTTCAAACCAATTCACAGCTTTACATTCATTTTAGAGCAAATCCCCAAATCCATAAGGCCCACCATTCACTAAACAGACAAGGAAAAAAGGGAACACACTCCTCCCCCTCCTTTCTTTGCCCCTCAAAACCACATCAAACTCCATAACAACAGAGACTTACTTTCTCGCCTTTTGGTCCCATTATACCAGGAATTCCTTTTGGACCCTAGGGAGAAAAATAGTATTATTACACTGCATTAGTAAGGAGGCACTGGTTGTTGTCTTCCCTCAGTCCTTGACCCCATAAGTGTCCCTGTCTGATCCCACAAGGTTGGAGTGTTGGATGTAATGGTTGAATGTGGCCTCTAAATGCCAGGTCTATGCCACTGCTGAATGGGAGGCTGTAGAGTTGGACTGACATGAGAACTGCAGGGATGTCTTTTATATGAAGACTAGCAAGACAAAAAGACCAGGGGCAAAGGAAAGATGAGAAGCTATTGGAGTCCAGAAGAATTAGTGACAATGAGGACACATAGACACTGCATCAGCCAGCAAAGGAGGTCAGCCACTGGGGTGGTAAGGGAAGTGGCATAAAACGCATGGGATAGGATCTGCAGTGTGGTATGGACATGGAGGATCCCCACCACTTCTGAATCCTGAAGATATTTCTCTCTCTCAAATGAGGCTGACTCTCCTTTCAGGAGACTTAATCCAGAGAGACCTTGAACTCTATCTCAGAAAAACAAACAAACATACCAAAAAACCCAAACCATTTTGTTTCTAGAATGCTTCAGTTCATAAATCACCTTTTGTTTTTGAATGACTAAGGAAAAAAGTATCTCATGAGCCTGCACCAGCAGAGCACTGGATTCACCACACAAACCACTCACTCCACATTTGGATCCTGACTGTCTTATACTGTTCAAAACATGACGCAAACTGAACATGAATAGGAGCAAAGTGTACCCTCAAATGCAAATTACTCCAACTATTTTTGTCAGTAGAGATATTCTGGTTTTCAATAGTGTCATCAGAATGCATCCTATTACTGTCAGAGCCAAATTTTATTTCTTTCATTTTACCTCAGGTTACACATGGGGGGAATTATACTCTGAGTCATACCATTACAAATCTAACTCTCCTTCTTATGAAAAAATGTTAAAATTCAGATCTGAATCAACTATATGAGCTTTCACAAGTCCTTTGAAAGCCATGCAAGCTACAGCAGAAAAGAATTCAGATATTCAAATATTTTTCATAAAGGTAGCATTTCTTTTCAAGTAACCATTGCCATAAAAGTATTGTCCAGGGGACTGCTGGCTCGAACGTTGTCCTGTTATAAGACACAGTCCAGTAATTCATAATTAAAAATTCCAAAGTCATGTTAAACCCACCCTCCTGTCTGCTGTTATTATCAAATCTGCCAGACTACTCTATTTAAAAAAGTTCTTGGAGGGATGATAGATTGTTTGCTTTCAATATTAATATTATTTATAGCAATGAACCTTACAGAAAAATAGAATTAATACTACTGTTCTTTCATTTTAAGGCAGAGAGAGTATTAAGAGAATATATTTTTTTTTAAAAAAAAGACAGTCTAGTGAAGATTGAAATAACAGCTTCTGTCACATGTTCTGTAACTCTTGATCGTGGCCAACCACACTGCAAGGCTCTTTCATTATGCAGAGAAGACTTTTCTCAATACAGGACAAACATTTCCTGTTGCTTCTCTCCTCACCTCACCGTTCACATGCTAAATGAATCTGCCTCATCCTGCATCTCAGCAAAGACAGAATGGCAGAACAATAAAGTTAATTTTCATAAAACAAGACTTTGTGGCTTTCATATTGCAACTTCTAGACTATTTACAAATACCTTCTGAAGTACTGACTTCTAAATAATTAAAGCTAAGAATTTTGGCACATAGCTGAACCTTTACTGTGATGTACTGTCCATACTTTTTAAATAGTATTTGAACTCTTGTTAACTTCTCAGGCTGCCAAAACCTCAGTCACAGCTTTGCTGCAGCAAAGGTCCAGTGCCATGTCTGCTATTAGCTTTACTGTAGTAAAACTGGTACCCAGGAGCTTTGAGGAAGATCACTGTCCCAAAGCACCAAGCACAACACATAGATAAGGACTGCCTGTGTCCCAGGAGAAACAGGAAATACCTTTCTATGAAAGCTTTCATTTTTCTTTGGAGGGAATGATCTGGAACGAAAAGGCAGATGAATGATCTCTGCACTACAAAGATGTTTGCAAAAACTTTTCCCCTAGAGGTGGACCATTTAGTCAGAACATTTCTGACCTTCATCAGGCGGCTTCTGAATGTACAAATTGTAAAAAATTAAATGGGAAGTCAAAAATATTGGCCCAAGGGTACCCAGCAAGTCAGAGGCAGAGATGTTGCAGGTCAAGGTAGGAGATCCCACAACTGAATCCCATACCACTGACCTCCCGACGCCCCTCCTTTTTCTGATTTTTACCCTAGGTATTTGCCTTCTGAGAGATATATTCCACTAACATTAAAGTTCGTTGCACCTCTTGTGCATCCGCTTCATGGACTCTTTCCTTCAAATAAAGAACAACAGGGTCTAATGCAGAGAAGAAAATGACAAAGAGCCTCTGAAGGAAGTGATGGCACCTCTGCTACCTACTGTAAAACTCCACAAAAATGAAGGATGAACTTGAAACTGATGGGAGTATGCAAGGCAGGGATGAGAACATAATGTAAAAAGCCCACTTGATTCATGCATAGTCATATCAAGGTGAAATTAAGCAAGAGCTTGGTATGCTTATTACATAGTAAAGAGCATTTGCAGATGTTTTACAGCTTTGTAAGGACCTTGAAGGGACCAAGTGAGGGAATGGTGTGGTTTAATCACAAATGCACCACTCACCTGGGGGCCAGGAGGCCCTGCAGGGCAATGCAGTTCAGGTAGAGAGGAAGCCTGTGTTATCTGGAGCTCTTTCACATCCAGGGTGAGCAGCTTCTACATAACATAAACCATGAATGAACATGCAGCCTGTTGGAGAAATGCATAAAAAAACACCCAACAAATGCTACAGGCTCAAAGGAGTCTATTCACTCCCTTAGGCAGAAGTCTGGGGTTTGTCACGAGGTTATCTTCACGGATGCTTGGACATTAGCACTTCAGCATAGCATCCTGCCTCAAGCTTCCTCCTCCTTCTCTCCCAGAGGCACATTGTGGTGGGGCTGCCACATGCCTCTCCCAGCCAGTGTGGGACCCTGGCCTATTATTAGACCTGACCCTGCTCTCCCTGTCCCACTTTACCAAGTAGCAGCTCCTCTCCAAAAATAGCATCTTTGCTCTAATAATAGAAACTATGCTCAGCGAGGGTATAGGCAGCATGAACTTCGCTCCAGAAGATGCTAACCCATAGGCATGAATTCACTGCAGACCAGAGCCAATGACTTTAATGATCAATGAATTTCTAATCTTTTGACTTCAAAATTAGGCTTGCATGGGTAAACTGGCTTATGTATGTCCTATGGTAAAAGCAATAACCCTGGAAATGCGGATAAATACTGAGGCAGAAACACTGGGTTAACACAACTGATCTTCAGCTTCTAAGTGAAAAGCCATTTTCCAGAAAAGCTCCAACTAGAGACTCCAAAGCACAAACTGCTCATAGTGAATTGACATGGCTCCCACCTTCTTTGTAACTGCTTGGTTTTATTTCATGTTTTCTATGGAGGAGATCATGTGAAGGGTGGTTTCATTCTCAGAGTACTCTCTGGGCTGCTTGGGGTAATCTCAAGGACCCTGGTCCAAACCTCATCCTCACTGAAGGAGTACATCACATTCCTAAGGAGATCTTGTCTCTGGGTTTCTTTTCATGAAAATCAAAGGACAAGGAATGGAGAGGATAAGTTAGGGGGAAGCAATTTGATTTTGGTTTGGCAGCAATAGAACTCTGAGCTTAATCCTGATCTCTCTGAAGACAGTGGAGGATTTTACACTGCATATTTTCTTGGGTTAGTTCTTGTCAGGTGTCTTACTAATCATTATTTACGTAACACTAGTAATAATTGCAGTATTTATATATGTTAAATGAATGACTTAAGAAATGGGTATCACTGAGTAGGTAAAAAAGTTCTTAATGTTGGGATAGAAAATATATTGGATTAACAGACACTGGCAATAAGAGTAATTAGGCAAATTGCTATATCATATACCCATTGTATCCTGTATGTTGTATATGGAAACATATGTATATGGATGCATATGATATAGAGAAGGTATGTGCATAGATGGGTGAGTGAAAATTCCATACAAGCAGCTTAAACATGTCTGTCTTTCTGCAGAATTAAATGGTAGGATAGATTCCATAGGAGGATTTCAGGACTTTCATTTCATCTACTGGGTAAGGCGAATGTGATACAAAACAGAACACATATATAATATATGGCCTGAAATCATTGTGCAGGACAGAAGATTGCCTTTCTGTCCTTACTTGGCTTATGGCATTGCCTTTAGTTCAGAAAAGCTGCCAAAACAGTCAGGTGAATATTTTAAGTTAATTGAATTATCTACCTGAAGAAACCCAGCCTTGTTTCACTCCTTAAGGTATTTGAGATTTACTTCAAGCTCCAGTCTGAGATCTTGAACAATTGTCCTAACAGAGATGTATCAACACAGCCAGAGATGTTTGCCATGTGACACCATGAAGCAGTGCTTGAGAGTCTGCTTCAGTCTTTGTCATACATAAAAAGTCACATAAAAAGAAGAGAAAGGCTCCTGGGCCACACTTACAGTGCTCCAACTGTGCCTGAAGAGCGGTGGTGGGAACAGGGGTGGTGGAGGAGGGCCGAGGAGGCAGCATGCTCTGTGGTTGAGCTGTTTCTTCTGTTCCAAACAAGGGAGATCTGTTCAATACAAACACTCATCTGTTGTCTTGAACACCACAAACATTTCTTACAGAGTAAAAGGAGTTTCCATTCCACAGGATTATCCTACATCCTGTGTGCATTGATTGTAACATTGTAATCCAAGCAGCGATTTAGGAACCGGCGTGGTGTCTTAAATCTATGAGTTCCTTCTTGTGCTGAAGGCTATGCAGAGTTTTAAGGTCTTAATGTGGCTATGACATAGGCTGATTTTGGAAACTTTCATCCAGGCAACGTTAGAAAATAGATGGAAATATTTCTTGCTTTCTCTCCCCTCTGTTCCAAAAATGTATTAGAAATAGCAGCTTCCATTTCCCGTTACAGCCTGCATGCCACCAGCACAGCACTCCATGCTGTTGCCCACCAACCGGACTGAATCGCTTCAGGGACTTTTGTGATAACAGAAGTGATAATAGTGGGAAGCTGTTAATTTCCTTAAATTTCCCCTGGGACAGAAACCAGGTTACCCTATTTCTGATTCATGCATCATCCCTAAGAATGATTTAGGTGACAGCTTTGTCCCGGTCTGATTGGTAAGGCAGGATTTCAGTTGTGTTTGGCAATGTATTTAACCTTTCCAAGAGGTAAAACTTCCATCAACAATATAAGAAGCTGTGACCAAAGATTCAGAGAGCTATAATGTGAAGATTATGCATTTATACTGTGGGGTTTTTTTTCTGAATCTATTTACTCCTTGGGAAATACATCTCTGATCAGGGTAGGAGCCTTCTGCAAAGATTCTGCCAAGGACAGCAAACATTTATTTATGTTTGTTAGTTTCTTCCTCTGGCTAGTGGCAGCTGGAATGGGTGTCTGTGAACTGAAGTGTGGCAGGGAGCCAAATACAGGCAGGAAGAAAAGCCTATGGTGACGTATCTGATATTAATAGAAAATCTCTAAATTAGGTTTCTAGGAAGACAAACTTGACAAAATTGCTAAATTTGTGTGCAAATCAATTGCAGGATGGATATTAGTCACATCCCAAGGTAAGGCAAATTTTCTAAGGGACTGAGATACTTCTAGTTTTTCAAGTGTCTCAGAAAGTGTATCATATCAGTTCCACCATCCCACATTAATGGGGACAGCATTTTCTCAGCCCTGATGCACAGAAAAGATCTGCCCAGAGGAGCGTGATTCAGCAGCATTCAGTGGTAGTTTATATTATCCAGACTTTTATGTCTATCAAAACACTATTTGTGATGATACCTTTGAGACATGTCAATTAAAGTCTGAAACAGTCCATAATGAAGACTCCTTCTCAACTTTTCCTCATAAGTTTGAAACTGAAGTAAAAACGTTCAATTTAAGAGAAAGGTAGAAGATGTATAATAGAAAAATATATAGATTTATTATTTCATTTAAAGATTGAGCTACCTAACGAAAATGACAATGCCCTTTACAAAGTAGCAAAGGTTTGAGTTCACATATTTCCAGCTCTCATAAGCAATAAAATACAAAGATATGTAAAGTTTTCATGAGTAAAGTGAAACCCTGCATTATAAAATATTTGGATTTTCCATTTTAGCAGCAAAATCTGAAATTCTGTGAAACAGGTTTTATCGTGAAAAACACTATAGCTAACCAAGTTGGTAGCAAAATAGCCATTGATTTCTATCTTCATTGTCTTATTCTAATATTACTGCACAAGAAGTTAGGTCGAAACCCAATTTAGGTTTGATGGTATAAATGGTGATAACATGTACTGATCTCAATGTGGAAACAAGAAAAAAAAATGTACCTAATTACTATTGTATAGGATAGCTATCAATTACATAATAATGTGGGTAGTTTATATTTCAGGGGCTCCATCATTAAACAAGGCTGTGTTCTGGAAGGTCTATTTGTAAAATAAATCTTTAAGAAAAGGCTGGTTCTGGACCCAAGGACCTCCCACACTCAGGTATGACAGGTGATATGACAGCAGAGGCAGCAAAAGAGTGAGTGAGTCACAGAGTGACTACAGGTAGGATGGCTACAATTTGATGTTCCATTAAGCACCACATGTCATTGGTATGGATTTTATAACTGTGATAGGTCCAAGATGTACAACCATGACAGTTGTGGCTTGGTTAATATCACAAAAGGGTTACCTTGATGGGCTTACAGGCTCCCTGCAAATGCAATGTATATTTTTAGGTTCCAGGTTAGCTTTGTTTGCTAAACACAGCTTCAGAATACTCCAGTCCACATCAGTGGAAAAAATCTCAGCCCAAGAATAGGACTGTCAAGAGTTTTCTGTGAAATATGAAGACCCTGCCTACATGGAGTGTGTATTTACAGATCTCATATGGAAACTGCTCTTTCAACAGCTTCAGTATCAAAGAATGTACTCAATAGGAGAAGGAAGGCAAAGTGAAAAACTGCATCTAGGACCTGTCTAAGTGGCAGATGTTTTCAGAGAACATAAAAACTATACCAGTCAGCTTTAAAATAGAAATCTTTACCATTTTTAAACTCAAATTATTTTTACAGTCCAGACTATATGTTATCTAGTTCAAGAAAGTGACTGTATAAATCTATGGGTATATTTGCTATTGCTTCAGAAAATAACATATTTTAGATAAGCTATTGCAATGTTTAATTTTGTTCCTGCAAACTGCTTTCTTCTGACCATAGCTGGCATTTGGGAACTCTTATCCAAGATGGTCCAATACAAAGCCAGCAAGAAGCCTTCACTCAGGATGAGTCCCCTGGAGTTGAGCTTAAATGAGGTAACTGAGCCCTCCTAGAGCTGACCTTCAACCCCACAAACCCCTACAGCTGCAAGAGGTATCAGAGAAGTGCTGTCCTGGGTTCAGGTTAGATTTACAGGATTTCATTAAAAAAATCATAAATAAACCATGAAAGTAACTTTTATCCTAAAATCACAAAGCTGTAGGCCAACTGTCAGAAGGAAAGGACAAGAAAGGAAAGGGATACTTAACATGTGTTTCCCTTCCTATTTGCAGCCACATTCATCCAGCAAGCCCTCATGGAAAGCCAAGCCGTTATCCAAAGGCTTGTCACCCCAACAGCAGCACTGGTGGCCTGCCCAGCTTGTGACAGGCAGGACTCTGCTAGATGGAGACCTCTGAATGCTGACACCCCATCACAGGTGTTTCTCCCACTTGGATGGCACTCAGAATTAATAATAAACAAGCTGGGCAGACTAGTCAGTTAATGAATGTGGGCTTATCCAGCTGAAACTGAGACTTTCATCTGCTTTGTTGTTGTTCATTCAGGCTCTTCTTACACTCCCTGCAAGGAGAGCAGCTTGCCGGGGGCCACAGACAGCTGGTACCATTCTGTACGTCTATTGCAAAGTCAATGAAGAGCTTTTCCCTTTTAACTTAGAAAAGTTTAAGAGCTTGTCAAAGGTGCCATACAGGTAAAAATCCTTTATTTATACAGAGTAGATGCAAGTATTAAAATCTTCTTTAAGACCTGCATCAGCATTAGCAATATACACTTCTTTAAATGTGTTTTACAAAGATTTATGATTGAAAATGTGCCTTAAGGACATAGAAGCAGAGCTGGGGATACAGCTCATGTCTGGAGCTGGGTCAGACAGTCAGGCTGGCAAATGGTCTGCATCTGTCAGTACCCTTTTGAACTTAGACCTTATAGCTGATGGCCTAAATATCTCTTCTACTATAAACCAGCTAATATAAATATGCCAAAGAAATATATCAAGCCCTGCAGCTTAGGTAATGGTGTCTGCTTGGAGGAGGTGGTGAACCATGAAGTTCCCATGGGAGTTACAGGATGAGACGTGGGACTGCGGCTCTCCCCTACTCCTGGTTCTCTCTTGCTTGAAATGGGGCTTCAGAATCTTTAAGGAACAGAGCAAAGATGATCAGAAAGTAATTCCTCCTCCTTCTGACAGAAAATAAGAAAGTCCGGCCAAAATCTTGCAAATTTCTTTTCGGCCAAGAAAAACTCATGAAAAATTGAAAATACTCTGGTTTTAATCCCTAAAGTGGCTACAGGCAGTGGCAGCAGTAATGTGTACTTAACTAGCTGGCTCACACTCAGAAGCTGTCATAATAAATAAATAAATGTATTTAAAATCAGTCAACGTTCAAAAAGCTTGAGAATAGCATGCACGCTGGCACACTGCCTGGACGTCGGAACTTGCTGTTCGCCCGGCTGGAGCGGCAAGGACGCTCTGTCCTCTCTCCGCACCTAGTATTCCACTCACGTCCCCAAGCATCTCCTGGTACCTCCTGTGTGCTCACAGGCAGAGAGGCCCCAGGTAAGCCCTTCACAGCAGAAGACGGCTGCACCTTTGCAGGTCAGCCTTAAAAAACACTGGAGAAATGGTAAGATGCAGGAAAGCAAAGGGGCATGTGAGATTTCTAAGCGAGGGAAAGGCCTTTTGCTCCCTATACACAAGTATTTCAGCCATTTGATCCGTATGTATGTGCATGTATGAGAGCAATACATATGCCAACGATTATATAGTGTTCTTTCACACTGACTGCAGAAGGAAAATTCTGAGATCAGTACTGAAAGAGAGCGGAGCATTTGCTTGGGTTGGCCATGCACTCCAGATTCAGAAGAACATGAAAATTGTAATAAAATCTGAAGGATGGAACACTTCAGTGGGTTATAACATGGGTTGATAAAACAAACCCATGGCTTATAAATCCCAATAACCACAATGGGGTTATTTGGACAATTTTTCTTCTATTGCTTTCATTTGCAGAGGTCCAATGTTCTAGACACTGATAAATTATGTTGACAATGCCATGTGCCCCCCTTCAGTGCATGAGAATCTGAGGCACAGTGAAGTTAGGCAAGTCCTCTAAAGCCGTAGATGACTCAATTACAATGCCAGAAACAGAGTTCAATTCTGGAAAATCACAGTATCTCATCTCAATCATTTTATGAACAAGATTATAAAACTCAACTGCTTGTCACACCAGAACAATACTAAAAAATACTCTAAGTATTAAAGCCTAAACCACTACTTCAACCCATAGAAGAATCTGAAATCCTGAAGATTAATGCAAGATGACTGCTGCATCAGCCCCAAAAGACTTCTGCATATCATTCTCCCACTTTATCTGTGAGATTGGTAGCAACAAAGCAGAGAGACATCAGTGCCATCCTTCCACAACTGCAAGGTCATAATCCATCAGTGTTGGCATGGATCAAAAGTGTACTTGGCTTTGATGCTGCCCCACCCTATGCTCAGTCCCAGAAAACTCCTTTGAGACTGGGTGTTGCTGTACGCTCAGAAAGACCTAAGATGCCTTTAAATTCCTCTTTGAAACTTTGCTACCATGAACTAAATTAATTCCTCATGACTCCCTCACTGCAACAGATTCACAGCCCAGCTGGCTTTATTCTCCTGCCTCTCACACACAAAAAAAACCCCACTCTGTATTGACTTGGTATTGTAAAAAGCCATTACTTTTGTTTTTCAAGAAGCTAAAAAAAAAAAAAAAAAATAATCCCTTGACACTTTTCTCTGGGTAGAAGGAAACTGATACTGTAGCACTGCCTTCTTTAGACAAAGCATCCCCTTTGCCTTGTGTGCATTCCCTGGGCTCACACATTTAGGCATATACACTTGCCCCTGTCTCGGTCCTCTTCTGCATTCTTTCTACACCCATCTTCTCATCCCAAATGCCATTTTATCATTACAGTTGTGTGACTACAGAAAGCCCCCCCCCCCCAGTTTCCTTTTCATTAAAGCAGTGATTCCTTTGAGAGTAGAAAGGAAGGAACAACCTCTCCTGGGATCTGTTAACTCCTGGGTTTGTTTTTTTTTTCCTCTTTCTCCTATTTCTGGTCTTCCTCAAGGACTTCCCTCTGTAACTGATGGGCTTTCCCACCTATTTTCTACCTACTAAACTACAACATGAAATATGTCTCCCAGATGTGTCCTGGATGAGTCCTATGTTGCATTACAGCTGAATGACACAGTCTGTTCCCGGTCTGGTCACAATAAAAATCTAGTATTCACCAGCATGTCCAATACCTACAGACCTATAGCACTATGCTCAGTCACAGCAACGATACAGCATGGACAAGCTTGCTTGAAGCAGTTGGGATCTCCATGCCAGCTGCAGTATCACTTTCAGCTGAGGTTCCCTTTTGGACTGGTTGCTGCCTGTCAGAAACATTCACAGGTTATAGAAAAACCTTTAGATCCGTTGCTGCTTCCTTCACTGGAAAGCCAAGCAAGCACTACTTCAGCTCCTGTACTGACCTCTGTCCCTGGTGACAGGAGAACTGTTCACCATAGAACAACTACCTGAAAAATACTGGCTTTGCTTGAGTCATATCTTCACAAAAGCTTCCACAGCCTGAAGTTGGACACTTGACTCACTTGTAACACAAAATTTGCCCCAGTTGAAAAAAAAAAAAAAAAAAAAATTGAAGTGGTCACTGGTTCAGTTTAGTCCCAGCTTCCTGCACTTCAGGAGTCTAAGTATCAAACCTGGCTTCTCTATTTCAGGATACCTCTGCCCCTGTAAGCTTTCCACATAAAGCCAAGTGAGTCAACCTTTATGTTAAACTGGGGGCAACAGGGGAACACAGGGGAGACCACATGGTCCTTTGACATGCATTTTCATGAGTGAATATTTGTGACACTCATCTTAAGCAGCATTTAAATGAACCCTTTCCCTTCATTTGCATTTTAGTCACTGAACTGACAAGTCTTATCATCCAGTAAGGTCATAAGCAGGTTAGAAGCCCCTTTCCCCTTCTGCATGCGAGACCCAGAGCTGTACTTAAGGAGCCTTGATGCAACTAGCTTCCATCTTCCTCACTAGTGGCTGTGTCCTCTTCTGATTCTTATTTACTGATGCAAAGCAAATGCCACAACCTGCTGAACTGCCTCTGATGTCCTTTCCTTGTCCCTCACCAAGTGTGGTGTGTCCCGCATCAAGTGTGCTTCTACTCATTGGTCTACTGCTAATTTCACAGGACCTCTTGGGGGTCCTTTGCTATTGTGTCTTGCATGTGTCTTCCCCTTCCCAACACAAAACAAGGTGCAGGCACAAAGTTGTGGACAGGCCATGCACCAGCACGACTGCTGTGCTCTCACCTGACTCAGCATAGGTGTTGCACAACATGTCAGCAGAGAAGGGTCTGTGAATCCTAAGGTAATTTCAGCCCTGAGTATTGTCTGCATTGTCCTGAGCAGGAAACTCAGTTTGGGATTCTCACAGGTCCTGTCTACCAGGGGACAAACTACAAATGTCAAATCAGGTGCTTCTCTAATTGTGTTTATTTTAAAGACTCCTTTACTCAAAGTAACAGTAACCACACCATACTAAACTATTATTTTGCTACCAATAAAAGCCTTTCTCCAGGGGTTGTTCAGGAACTGACTTCTTTATCAGCTTAGGACAACCACTACACAACATTTCTTTCTAGCCATTCATTTAGGCTATCTAGTGCAAATGGCCTACCCCAAGGCTATTTTTTTTTCTCTCAAGATGAAGAGACATTCTATTGAAAGAATCTGTTGCCTCCCTTTCAGGTTCCTGCAAGTCACAGACAAGACAGCTTTTAAATGCCCACCCAAGTCCAGTTTCAATACCTTTGTCCAGCCAGATCCACAGTCAGGTGATTGCCTTCGATTATGGACAATGATAGTTTGCTTTACTTATCCTAATGAAGCTGTGGTCTTTGCCAGTGGCTCATTTCTATCAGGAATTTTAATCTAATCAAATCTTTCCTGCTCATGCATGTTCCATGAGAAGCCCCTTGATCAACAGCATTAGGATGCTGGACACCTTCTGTGCCCATGCTGACTTTCCAGAGCAGAGCCTGGCTTCCTTCCCTGGACTGATTTTTTTGCCCCTCAGAGATGCACCTCTGCTTGCTAGTCACCCTTTGGGCTGCTTTCCCTGTAGGCTCTGGCTGCTGCCTTTGAGACTCTTCAAGCTTTTACTATTGGTCTTATTTTAAATTCTTCCTGTGTCTTTCTTACTCCTGCAAGCATTCTGATAATTATTTCCGCTGTGATATTACATAAATAAATATTTACAATAACTCTCCTTAGAAACAAAAATTGCCCACCTGACATCTCTGCTGTCCTTTTTGACTAGGGTTCCTGCAGATTGTTTTTGTAGAAGAAAAGAAAACAACCCTGATGATGGGCTCAGATATTCCTTTTACAGAAAGGTGGCCAGGATCCTGACTCCCTCAGTGTTCAGGAAACACCACTTGTTTTTCTGCTTTCTCTCTCCCGCTGTTTCTCTCAAAAATGCACAATGTCCTTTCTCCCCAGCACAACAAAGCAGTGAGTACCAAGGTCCCCTTCCTGTGCTGCCCAACCCAGGCTGTCACCCTGCACAGCTCTTGTTCCCAATCCATCTTGGCCATCACTGTGACTCTTACTGCTCCAACACTTTTGGTCCACAAGAAAGCTGAACTCTTTTCTGCAGTTATCCCACACAAGATCTGGTTGCAGGTTAAGATTACAACTTCCCGATTCAGAGTCTATGCC